>JXCR01125189.1:123563-172894 GCA_002079205.1 Phalaenopsis hybrid cultivar
TATATATATATATATATGATATAACACCAACAAATTTTCATCAGCTGACACAAATCTCGAGGCATGACACAAATCTCGAGACACTTTTTTGAGAAGAAAACATTCATAGTTTCAATTGAGTGTCGTGCAAAACTCTGATTTTATTAAAATTATAATCAAATTGATCGGCTCAATGAGACAGACCTAATAATATCAAATTTAGTCCAATCAGAGTCAAATCAAGCCTAAATCAAGTCATTAAACCATTCTTAGAGGATTTTCCGAACACATTTGGAAGGAAGAACAAATGTCGACGCTAGCAAGCCTATATTCGAATATAGCGTCTCGACAAGACGAATCCAACGAGCTCAAGATTGCTCAATTCTTACATCGTTGAGGCATTTAAATGTCTATTTACGACATATGATTGAGGGAAGCTCTCCAGACCGTTCGATCAAAATGGTTCATATTCCTGCATTCATGACATCCAAAACACTATAAGTAGACCCCTACCCCTCTCATGGGATGAGAGGGCGGAAGCCTTAGGAGAGAACTTTAGGCTTTGAGAGGAGCTGATTTCCAGCAGCACCACCGACTGTCGTCAACCACCGTTGATCGTCATCGACCATCACTGACCTCATCGACCACCGCCGACCAGACACTGTCAATCAACGTCTTAACTTGGAAACTCTAGCAACCCTCTCTCGTCTGCGGGACAATAGCTCATAACTACGGTCCAAATGCCAACAACGACCTGCGTGGTCATCAACTCATACAGTTCATGAATTCAACTCCAGCGGTCTACGGACGTTATCAATATTCGCCTCAATGACCTACATGGTCATCAGCTCATGTAGCTCTCAACTTCGGTAGAGCAATGAATTCAACTCCGTGTAGCCATTAGCTTGGCTCATTTATTTCGATTTGATCTCAATTCAAAGAAAAAAATATAATCATTTTAGAGTAAATGAAGATCTTCGAGCTAAATTCACGGCCCTAGTGAGGATTCATTGAACTGAACTCGAAAGCTCATCATCTAAAATGCAAACATTAGTTGTAATGACACGTGGACAAATAAAACTTTATCTAAATAAACGAATTAAATAACTACAAATCTAATTAGATGCCTTACATTGAATCAGGGCTAAATACGGGCTATTGAAGCTACCGGAAACGGCTGAACCGACCTACTAAAGAACATAAGATACGAGAGTCCAGGCATGTGACCTTGGTTGCTCCCCATTGGCCCAATTTCCGAATTTTGTTGACTTTATTTTTATCATTTTATTATTTTCTTAAAATTATTTTGTATTACATGAAATAAAATTAAGGGACTTACCAGTGACATAATTGTTGAGGGTGTAGTCTCACCGTGAGGTCATGATTTCGAGTTGCATAATCAAGGAGCTCAGATTATTCAATTTTGAGCTCATTAAAGACACTTTAATATTGAATTATGATCAAATTATAATCTAAAATAATATACTCAACATCTTGAGCTAAGGATCATATTTATCAAATGCAAAATTTGTTAAATACCACATTCAATATCTTTAACAAAGAAAGTTATTTTAAAAATGTGAAGTGCAATCATAATTTCTAATCTACATCTTAGTGTGAAATATGACTTAAAAATAAATATTTATAATGAATATTGATGCTTGCTAGAAAATTCACGGCGGTAGAGTAATGAATTATTGGCTTAGCATTGCATGACAATTCAACACATACTCAAATAAAAGAAAACAATTGGGAATGACACCAGACATTTTTACGTATAAAACCCGTAAAGGGAAAAAATCATGGAGCTTGACCCAGATGTAAAAATGCCCTGATTTAACAATACACTATAGATTGATGATTATATATATCACTTATCTCATAAACGAGAAATAGTTAGTAGGTTTTTCGAGTTACAATGTCGATTGGTGACTTCCAGTTGGTGATAGTCGATGGTGATTGGTGGTGATCGACGGTGGTCAGGGGTCGACAACAGTCGGTGGTGGTTGACGGGGTTAGTAGTGCTCGACAACGGTCAGTGGTTGTGGACGACAACCGACAATGGTAGACGGTGATCGATGGTGATCGAAGACGATCAACAAGTGTCGAATGGGGTTGTCAGGTGTCGATGGTGGTCACCAACAGAGGTGTAAACGAGCTGAACACGCGCGAGCCATGCTCAGCTCATGTTCGGCTCATTTATATTTCGAACTCAAAAAGTGTGTTCGTGTTTGGCTCGTTGGCTTAACGAGCCGAACATGAGCTGTTCACGAACAAAGATTCCTTTTAACAATTCTAGTCATGTAGCCATATGACAATAAGAGTTTGAGCAAGATTTAAAAATTATTATTTATATTAAAACATCATTTAAATCNACATCACCCTCTTGATTTTCAATAACATATTTCGATTAAAAAAGATTATTTAATATTTTTAATAGCCAACAATAACTAAGAAATTTTAATTATAAATCTGCAATTTTTTGTAATTGGTCCGATTGCTTATATGTTCAAGGATGAAATTTTTAGCGGTTCAATTTCGAGCCGAGTTAGAGTCGACTAAANGCATCACCCTCTTGATTTCCAATAACATATTTCAATTAAAAAAGATTATTTAATATTTTTTAATAGCCAACAATAACTAAGAAATTTTAATTATAAATCTGCAATTTTTTGTAATTGGTCCGATTGCTTATATGTTCAAGGATGAAATTTTTAGCGGTTCAATTTCGAGCCGAGTTAGAGTCGACTAAAAATATGTTCGATTGAATTGAGTGTGTTTTAAAATCAGCTTCTTGCTCGTTATAATCGATTTTGATTCAGCTCAGCTCAAAATTAGTTCGAGCTCAATTCGGCTCAAAATTGAAACTAGTTAGCTTAAATTGATTTATTTGGATTCATTACAACTCAAAATCAGCTTGAAATCGACTCATGGTTCTTTATATTCAGGGTCCGTTTGGGGCAGCTTATGTGCGGGCGGAAAACGCCGCCATACCGTTTGGTTAGCGCTTTTCGCCAACTTATCCGAAACTGCGTTTGGGTTTTTACACTAAACGCAGGCCGCGGGCCGACCCCTGNGTCGACTAAAAATATGTTCGATTGAATTGAGTGTAGTTCGAAATCAGCTTCTTGCTCGTTATAATCGATTTTGATTCAGCTCAGCTCAAAGTTAATTCAAGCTCAATTCTGCTCAAAATTGAAACTAGTTAGCTTAAATTGATTTATTTGGATCCATTACAACTCAAAATCGGCTTGAAATCGACTCATGGTTCTTTATATTCAATTTTAGAGCTAATTTAAGTCAGTTTGAGCAGACTCCGAGCTGATTCGTGCATGCTTGGAAATTAGCTCGAAAAAAATTCCTATCCAAATTTTTTACTAATCGTTCGGCTCATTTATTTCGGTCCGACTTCAATCAAAATGAAAAATTGAATCTATTTTTGAGCAAATGTAGATCTTGCAGCTAAATCCACGGCCCTAGTCAGGATTCATTGAACTGAACTCGAAAGCTCATCACCTATAATGCAAACATTAGTTGTAATGACNCTGAAACGCACAAGCTGCCCCAAACGGACCCTCAATCTTAGGGCAAATTTAAGTCAGTTTGAGCGGACTCCGAGCTGATTCATGCATGCTTGGAAATTAGCTCGAAAAAAATTCTGATACAATTTTTTTACTAATAGCTCGGCTTATTTATTTCGATCCGACCTCAATCAAAATGAAAAATTGAATCTATTTTCGAGCAAATGCAGATCTTGGAGCTAAATTCAAGGCCCTAGTCAGGATTCATTGAACTGAACTCGAAAGCTCATCACCTATAATGCAAACATTAGTTGTGATGACACGTGGACAAATAAAACTTTATCTAAATAAACGAATTAAATAGCTACTAATCTAATTAGATGCCTTACATTGAATCAGGGCTAAATACGGGCTATTGAAGCTACCGGAAACGGCTNACACATCTTAGTTCGTGTTCGGTTCGTTAACTTATCGAACGAAATTAACGAGCCGAACACAAACTTCTTAATGAGTTGAACACGAGCTGTTCGCGAACAACGAGCCATTTTGACAACCCTAGTCACCAGTGGTCGGTGGCGGTCGACGGTGATCGGCAATGGTTTTTATTTTGTCTTAATGAATCTAATTTGAATGGTTTATGTCCAAATTATTGTAAAGATCAATTCATGCTAAGGCAACTTAGTTCAATCTAAATCAACAAAATTTAAGACACGTTGACTAGATTCAAAGTGATTTTATCGAGCCATAATGGCAAACTCGCCGGGACTATGTTGAACTCACCAACATATACTCATGTTAAGGCTTATTCAAGCATACCCATTAATCAAGCTCATAAGTATTTCATCAACATACATTCAAATAAGCCAATAATTGCTTCATCTATTATATCAACAGCTTTAAACAATAAGTTGACATCATTTGTTGAAGCTTTAGATAAATTAGTCAAATTCCACCTTTTTTTTTTGCACATTTGTATCACACAAATCATTCATTTCACATTAAAAGGATCACTATTTTTGCTTTAAAAAAGAGAAATACATCATTTTATGCATAAGTTAGATAGCATATATGTAAAACTTGGAAGTTTAGGTGTTAGATATGTAAATACGCAGAACTTAAGTGGTATATATGTAAACCTTTCCTAATTAATAACGAGAAAAACCTTTTTGGCATGCTTTGTATAATTAATTTATCTTAAAATATGGAAAGTATTATTAGCTGATCACTTTATCATATATGTAATATTTACCCAATTAATAAAGGCCAAATGTAGTTATTTATTAACATTAATCTGTATTATACTTGATTTTTATTAATTAAAGAATTTTATTACGGAAATAATTAATTTGAAAAATACTATTATGACCGTTGATTACTAACAATGCACAGCAACTCTATCATAATTTATATATACTAATTTCTGGCAAAATACTATGTTTACTTATTGAATAAAACAGCTAAATATTTATTATCGAATTACTGATTTAGTAAAAAATATGTCCTAACAGGAAATAATATCAACCAATTTTCTATTTTAACTAATATTAGTTTTAATATGAAGATATTTTAAACTCTTTTAATTTATTTTTAGGGTGCGTTTGAGGCAGCTTGTGCGTTTCAGGATAAGCAACTTATCATGAAACTTGACCCACGGGTCGACCACTGCGGTCTGCGTTTAGTTTAAAAATGAAACCACGTTTTCAAATAAGCAGACACAACACTCGATTCAAATAGTACCGCGGTGTTTTAAAAAACGCCCCCGCACTTATAAGCTGCCCAAACGAGCCCTTAATCAATATGCTATATAATCAAGAAAAAAAAGAGTTACCAAAATAAGAAACGCGAAATAACATAGCATGTTTTAAATTGTTGTTTACTGTTAACTCAAATAAAAATCAATAATCTTATTTTAAAAGAGTAAAGTGCCAAAATAAATTATATTCATTTTTTATTTTTAAATTAAATTAAAATAATCAGCAATAATTATGGTTTCGGCGGCAATTTTACAAAATATGAGAATTATTTTAACACTTTTATAGCCCTAAGACTAAAACGATCACAAAGAAAAAATCATGGATTATTTTGTAGAAACTATTACGTGCGGCAGTGCGGCAAACTGTATATATGAATCATGGTCCGAATACGACCACACCACTGTATATCACACGGAAGTCAATCAAGATCGTCATCCACATGTATAATTACTATTAGGCTCACTATTTTGTTATTATATATATTTTTATTTATTTTGTAGAGACTATTACGTGCGATAGACTATACATCTCAATGACGATCAGAATACGATGACACAACTTATAGAATGAGAAATTATTACATTATGACTCCACATGCAGAGCTGTTTGCGGTCCAATCTAGAGCTGACATGTGGAAAACTATGGTACACTTTCATAAAAAAAATAATGAAAATCTAAGGAATATTCCCTTCGTATTATTCTGAATATTTTTCGCGTTATTCATGCGTTATTTGTGTGTTATTAAGGTGTTATTCATAAACACACCCATAACACATTAAAAATGCAAAAAATATTCCATGACATGAATAATGCCTCAATAACACATCAATAACACATGAATAACACGAAAAATATTCAGAATAATGCGAAGATATATTTGGTCGGGTCAGGTCATACGTTTTTCAGTCTTATTTTCATTTTTAATACAGGTGAATCCTAGCTTTTCATGTATCAACTTGAAATTGGACTCCGCATATAACTTTATTTGCATAGTCGTGAGGTAATAAATTTTCTTATATCACCTCATATATAATTACTATTATGCTCACTATTTTGACACTACTCAATTTTAAAATATAGCCGAAACAGCTCGCTCGAAGGTACAACATACCGTCCGGCGCGCGATTCAATTATTCTCTCGATTCTTTTTCCCACCTCAAATTATCTCTCTAGCCTCTGCTTTACTCCCCACAGCCATAGCCACTTCCCTTTGCCGTTTCCCTACGCAGAAGAGAAAGAGAGAGAGACAGACAGAGACAGGGGATTGAGAGAAGAAGAAGAGTCTTCGATGGCGTGGGAAACGGGTTGCTCGAGCAATATGAACGATTTCCATGGCCGACTTTACGAGGAGGAGAGAGCAATGGGAGATTTGCAGGGGATGCTTGACGGAGTCCTGTTCATGAAAGTGATGACCGACGAGCAGATCGAAGTTCTCCGGCGCCAAATCTCCATCTACGCTACTATTTGCGAACAATTAGTGGCGATGCATAGAGCCTTCACTAAAACCCTAGCCGGTCTGTTCTTCTTCCACTATATTTCCTTGATTTGAAGCTTGTTTTTGGGATTGTTTCGCTGCTTCTGCGATTTATGTTAGTTGCAATCAGTAAATCCTTTAAATTTGAATTTGAATTTAGTAAACTCTTAGGAGTTAAATTTAGTAATACTGTTTGGAAGTTTCTTAAGAATTTAAATTTGTTAGTTCAATTTAACTTAATTTTGGAAAGATATCTCACACAATTCTCATGAAGATGCATATTGAACATTTAGACACAATCAAAAGTTGTTGAAAGATTCATCAAATCAGATAAATTTTGAATCTGTACTTATCAAATTCATTGTGTGACAGTGCGAGCGACAACAAAATAAATCTATCTCATGGCCTGATTTAGTAAATCTGGGATTACATCTTAAAAGAAATCGAACCCGAGGAAAAAAGATCAAATCCGTGAATTTAATTTTTATTTATTTATTTTTGATGTTTTGTATGATTTAAATTAAATTCATGATTTAAATTCTTGCCTAAATCTTGTTAATAACATGCTATCAAGTACCTCAAATTTATTTTATGTTTATTGGTTATAGAATATTCTTAATACAAAATAAAGATTTGATTATTCATGTAAATATGAAAATTTAAGTATTAGAAATATAAATACATAAGATTTGTGCGGTATGTCTGTAAATGCCTCTTTAATTTATTTTTATATTATTTTTATTTATTAGTCATTAATTAATAGTTTATTAATTTAAATATTTTCTAAAAACTTTTTTACTTATTAATTAGTATAATTTAGTTGGAATTAGCTTTTTATAGTATATAGTTAAATGTTGATTAGGAAATTGCCAATTTGATTAAGCATAAGAAAATCAGATTTATACTAATGTAGTTAACTTAAATTTTTTAACTAATTAATACTTTATTATTAAATAAATTAACAAATTTAAATTTAAAATTTTCTTTTGTCTTATGTCCGTTTCCCCGTCTTCTTCTATTCGAAACCCTAGACGCCAATAAACTCTAGAAATTAAGACAGGAGCGAGCTTGGAAAGCATCGCTAGGATCGTGGTGTTCAATACCCTCATCTTTATCGCCAATGCACAACCCTCAATGGCAAAAAAGCGAGAGTAGTCATGACGGGATCTCGGTGGCGAAGCTCTGGTAAGAGCGACGAAGTATGAAGAATTACTGAAACTTGTGGATTTAAGTTAAATCCAGCCAATGCTAGGATTTACTAACTTTGTGAATTTTAAGCAAATAGAAGATACTGTAGGATTTAAAGTTGCCGTTTTGCCTGTTTGGTAGGATTTAAATTAAATCCGGCTTAGATCCTGTCATAGAGCCATTGCTAAACAGCCCTTTTGAATTTTGAACATCTTGAAATATGACTTGGTGGGTTTTCATGACGAAGCTAGAGAGATTATAGCTTAATTGTTGAAAAGTTTGTATCTGGTAATTTAATGATTTGATTTTTTTTTTCGTTGGTTAGAATTTTTATGTTTCCTTTGATATAGATGTTTAGTAAGTGTAAAAAGGGTTTGTGGTGGGAAAATTTTTACAATCCCTGAGAAAATGAGAGTTTCATGTTATCCTAAGTCTAGAAATTTATTCACAGGCACATAATCAAGCAAAAATGTTTTTTACATGAAAAGTCATAAATGGTGAAAAAATTGACTTTGGGGTTTGGCTCCAAATTTATTTTTGGTTGAAGTTAGTACAAGAATGGTCAACCTTCTAATAATTGGAGGGATTTGAATACAAGACACCCTTTCAGTCATCAAAATAAACGAAGCTAAGAATATTGAGATTAGCGCTAATAATTAGAGGTCATAAATGTACCAATAGTATGTGACGGCAAAGCCAAACAACATCCTTCAATAGCATGAATAGTGAGACGTTTGTGTAATATTTGATAGTGATGGAGCTAGGGAATTTTTTTTTGAAAAGATAGTGTTGAATCCGATTTTGTCCTGTGAATCATACTCAAGAAATAGAGCGTATAACATGAGAGAGAGGGAGAGAGATGGAAAGAGAGAGTACATAGTAATAAGAAGGAAAATGAGAAAAAATGTGTAACATTTATTAATGAAATAATTCCTTATAGGTAAATGGGGTACAATATGTGAGGTTAAATTTTGTCCTTGCTTAATTGGGGGCTATACAGGTCATGGAAGGTATTTCACCCTTGTGGGACCCTTGTGGGCCCAGGGTCTTTCTGAGCTTTGGTGGTCAGTTAGATCTAATTGATGCCATATGTTGGATAGATTCGGAAACGCTGTCAGTCGGCTCGCTAGCTGTGAGTTGATAAGACTGATCTAATCGACTGAATTTTGCTGATCAGTAGGCATAGTCTGGTTGTTGATCCTCAATCTCCACCAAGGAGCTTCTGTTGACATGGTAAAGTTAGGTCGTTGGGAAGAGGGTAAATCATTGTAATCCGATGGGTAATCTTCATTTTGATAAAAGGTGAAGACATTGGATAGAAGGAGAGCTTGAAAAAGGATGCAAAGGTAAAGTGAGAAAGGAGAAAACCTTGGAATTGCTTTACTCCATTACTAGTACTTGGTACATTACCAGCGCTCAATACATTACTGTCCAGCATACACATGAAGCTTCTAGAGGGGACTAATTACCTTACATATCCTTATAGTGTGCCTCATAATATCAACCTATTCCACTTTGCCTTACTAAACCCTATCAAGATGATGAAGTTTAGAAGAAACTTGAAGATTGGACTGCAGAAATTTGAACTTCTTTTTCTGTAAAGATTTAGTAAATATATCTGCCAGTTGATCTTAGGTATTGATGTAGTGGATTTGGAGAAAATTTGATTGGATTTGGTCCCAGATGAAGTGATAATCTATCACGATATGCTTGGTGCGAGCATAGAATACTGGATTCGTAGCAATCACCATTGTGAAGAGATTATCACATGAGAGGTTGGCAGAATCCGGTTGTGGAGAGCCGAATTTGCTAAGAAGACATCGTGGCCATAGGGTGTCGGATGCCGCTGTCGCGAGGGCACGATAATCGGCTTCGGTGGAGGAACGAGCCACGGTATGTTGTTTCTTGACTGCCAATGAGATTGGAGTGATACATGAAAAAGTGCAATATCCTATAGTTGAGCAATAGTTTTTTGAATCTCCCGAACCAATTGGTGTTCGAGTAGGTGTGGAGTGTGAGATCACTTGGCTTGATGAGAAGTCCATAATCCAAGGTGCCATGGAGGTACCGAAGTGTCCGCTTGAGGAGTTGGTAGTGATACTTTGTGGGGGGTATGCATGTGTTGGCAGAAGAAGTTTACCGCGAAGCAGATGTCGAGACACATAATTGAAAGGAATTGGAGTGCTCCGGTGAGTTTGCAAAACTCGTGGATTGTTTATCAAAGTGAAGGAGGGGGATCCACTTTCGTGCTTTCTTGGTTATGGCATTGCCACTGCCTTGTAGCCTACCATATTAGCTGGAAGTTGTCTTTGTGTGAGGTAGTTTTGTTGATCCAAGAAAATATAATTAGCTCGCCAAGTAACATCAATACTAAGAATCCGAGAGACCAGCCCTAGATGTTTGATTTGGAACTTAGAGTTGAAGCAAGTAGTGAGTGCTTCAATTGCTGTCGTGTTGTCCTGTAATTAGAATATCATTGACATAAAGGAGAATATATATATGAGGGTTAGAATTATGTGAGAGAAGGAGGGATGGATCCGCCTTATTGATTTGAAACCCTTCGTTGATGAAAAATGTAGAGGTCACTGCAAACTAATGTCTCGACGACTATTTGAGTTCATACAAGGCCTTCTTGAGTAAACAAATATGATTTGAGAATTGAGAATTAATGTAACTTGGCGGNGGCTGATCACTTTATCATATATGTAATATTTACCCAATTAATAAATGCCAAATGTAGTTATTTATTAACATTAATCTGTATTATACTTGATTTTTATTAATTAAAAAATTTTATTACGGAAATAATTAATTTGAGAAATACTATTATGACTGTTGATTACTAACAATGCACAGCAACTCTATCATAATTTATATGTACTAATTTCTGTTAAAATACTATATTTACTTATTGAATTAAACAGCTAAATATTTATTATCGAATTACTGATTTAGTAAAAAATATGTCCAAACAGGAAATAATATCAACCAATTTAATATTTTAACTAATATTAGTTTTAATATGAAAATATTTTAAATTCTTTTAATTTATTTTTAGGGTGCGTTTGATGCAGCTTGTGTGTTTCAGGATAAGCAGCTTATCCTGAAACACGGGTCACAGATCGACCACTGCGGCCTGTGCGGCCTGCATTTAGTGTAAAAATGGAATCACGTTTTCGGATAAACAGACACAATGCACAATTCAAACAGTACCGCGATATTTTAAAAAACGCCCCCGCACTTATAAGCTGCCCAAACGAGCCCTTATAAATATGCTATATATTCAAGAAAAAAAAGAGTTACCAACATAAGAAACGCGAAATAACATAGCATGTTTTAAATTGTTGTTTACCGTTAACTCGAATAAAAATCAATAATCTTATTTTAAAAGAGTAAAGTGCCAAAATAATTTCTATTCATTTTTTATTTTTAAATTAAATTAAAATAATCCGCAATAATTATTGTTTCAGCCGCAATTTTACAAAATATCAGAATTATTTTAACACTTTTATAGCCCTAAGACTAAAACGATCACAAAGAAATAATCATGGATTATTTTGAAGAAACTATTACGTGCGGCAGTGTGGCAGACTGTATATTTGAATCATGATTCGAATACGACCACACCACTGTATATCACACGGAAGTCAATCAAGACCGTCATCCATATGTATAATTTCTATTAGGCTCACTATTTTATTATTATATATATTTTTATTTATTTTGTAGAGATTATTACGTGCGATGGACTGTATATCTCAATGACAATCAAAATACGATTACACCACTTATATCATGAGAAATTATTATTTATGACTCCGCATGCAGAGCTGTTTGAGGAGTCCAATCTAGAGCTGACACGTGAAAAGCTGTGGCACACCTCCATAAAAAAAATAATGAAAATCTAAGGAATATGTACTTTGTGTTATTTTGAACATTTTTCGCGTTATTTATGAGTTATTGATGTGTTATTAAGGTGTTATTCATGAATAACACACCAATATCACATTAAAAATGCAAAAAATATTCCTTGACATGAATAACGCCTCAATAACATATCAATAACACATGAATAACCCGAAAAATATTCATAATAATGCAAAGATATATTTGGCCGGGCCGGGTCGTGCGTTTTTAGTCTTATTTTCATTTTTAATGAAGGTGAACCCTAGCTTTTCATGTATCAGCTCGAAATTAGACTTCACATATAACTTTATCTGCGGAGTTGTGCTGTAATAAATTATCTTATATCACAGAGAAATTTCATATACATTACGAGTTTCATATGCATTACTAAGCTCACTATTTTGACACTACTCTATTTTAAAATATAGCCGAAACAGCTCGCTCGAAGGTACAACATACCGTCCGGCGCGCGATTCAATTATTCTCTCGATTCTTTTTCCCCCCTCAAATTATCTCTCTAGCCTCTGCTTTACTCCCCATCTGCCATAGCCACTTCTCTTTGCCGCTTCCCTACGCAGAAGAGAAAGAGAGAGAGACGTAGAGAGACGGAGGATTGAGAGAAGAAAAAGAGTCTTCGATGGCGTGGGAAACGGGTTGCTCGAGCAATATGAACGATTTCCATGGCCGACTTTACGAGGNCCTTAAGTGGTATATATGTAAACCTTTCCTAATTAATAACGAGAAAAACCTTTTTGGCATTCTTTGTATAATTAATTTATCTTAAAATATGGAAAGTATTATTAGCGGATCACTTTATCATATATGTAATATTTACCCAATTAATAAATGCCAAATGTAGTTATTTATTAACGTTAATCTGTGTTATACTTGAATTTTATTAATTAAAGAAATTTTATTACGGAAAAAAAATTAATTTGAAAAATACAATTATGACCGTTGATTACTAACAATGCACAGCAACTATATCATAATTTATATATACTAATTTCTCGTAAAATACTATATTTACTTATTGAATTAAACAGCTAAATATTTATTATCGAATTACTGATTTAGAAAAAAATATTTCCGAACAGGAAATAATATTAGTTTTAATATGAAAATATTTTAAATTCTTTTAATTTATTTTTATGGAGCGTTTGAGGCAGTTTGTGTGTTTAAGGATAAACAGCTTATCCTGAAACGCGGCCCACGGGTCGATCACTGCGGCCTGCGTTTAGTGTAAAAATGGAATCACGTTTTCGGATAAGCAGACACCACACACGATCCAAAAGGTACCACGACATTTTAAAAAACGCCCCCGCACTTATAAGCTGCCCCAAACGAGCCCTTAATCAATATGGTATATATTCAAGAAAAAAAGAGTTACCAAAATAAGAAACGCGAAATAACATAGCATGTTTTAAATTGTTGTTTACCGTTAACTCAAATAAAATCAATAATCTTATTTTAAAAGACTAAAGTGCCAAAATAATTTCTATTCATTTTTTATTTTTAAATTAAATTAAAATAATCTGCGATAATTATTGTTTCAGCCGTAATTTTACAAAATATGAGAATTATTTTAACACTTTTATAGATCACAAAGAAATAATCATGGATTATTTTGTAGAAACTATTACGTGCGGCAATGCGACAGATTGTATATCTGAATCATGGTCCGAATACGACCAAACCACTTTATATTATACGGAAGTCAATCAAGACCGTCATCCACATATATAATTACTATTAGGCTCACTATTTTATTATTATATATATTTTTATTTATTTTGTAGAGATTATTACGTGCGATAAACTATACATCTCAATGATGATCAGAATACGATTACACCACTTATATCATGAGAAATTATTACATCATGACTCCGCACACAGAGTTGTTTGCGAAGTCCAATCTAGAGCTGACATGTGGAAAGCTATGGTCAACTTCCATAAAAAAAATAATGAAAATCTAAGAAATATTCCCTTCGTGTTATTCTGAATATTTTTCGCGTTACTTATGCGTTATTAGTGTGTTATTAAGGTGTTATTCATGAACAACACACCAAAAACACATTAAAAATGCGAAAAATATTCTCTGACATGAATAACGCCTCAATAACACATCAATAATACATGAATAACGCCAAAAAATATTCAGAATAATGCAAAGATATATTTGGTCGGGCCGGGTCGCACATTTTCAGTCTTATTTTCATTTTTAATGCATGTGAATCATAACTTTTCATGTATCAACTTGAGATTGAACTCCACATACAACTTTACTTGTTTATTATATCCCAAAGAAGTCTCATATATAATTACTATTAAGCTCACTATTTTGACACTACTCTATTTTAAAATATAGCCGAAACAGCTCGCTCGAAGGTACAACATACCGTCCGGCGCGCGATTCAATTATTCTCTCGATTCTTTTTCCCACCTCAAATTATCTCCCTAGCCTCTGCTTTACTCCCCATCGGCCATAGCCACTTCTCTTTGCCGCTTCCCTACGCAGAAGAGAAAGAGAGAGAGACGGAGGATTGAGAGAAGAAGAAGAGTCTTCGATGGCGTGGGAAACAGGTTGCTCGAGCAATATGAACGATTTCCATGGCCGACTTTACGAGGAGGAGAGAGCAATGGGAGATTTGCAGGGGATGCTTGACGGAGTCCTGTTCATGAAAGTGATGACCGACGAGCAGATCGAAGTTCTCCGGCGCCAAATCTCCATCTACGCTACTATTTGCGAACAATTAGTGGCGATGCATAGAGCCTTCACTAAAACCCTAGCCGGTCTGTTCTTCTTCCACTATTTTTCCTTGATTTGAAGCTTGTTTTGGGGATTGTTTCGCTTCTTCTGGGATTTATGTTAGTTGCAATCAGTAAATCCTTTAAATTTGAATTTGAATGTAGTAAACTCTTCGGAGTTAAATTTAGTAATACTGTTTGGAAGTTTCTTAAGAATTTAAATTTGTTAGCTCAATTTAACTTAATTTAGGAAAGATACATCACACAATTCTCATGCAGATGCATCTTGAACATTTTGACACAATCAAATGTTGTTAAAAGATTCATCAAATCAGATAAATTTTTGAATCTGAATTTATCAAATTCATTGTGTGATAGTGCGAGCGACAACAAAATAAATCTATCTCATGGCCGGATTTAGTAAATCCGGAATTACATCTTAAAAGAAATCAAACCCGAAGAAAAAAGATCAAATCTGTCAAAAATTGATTTAACCGAGCGTTTGATTTAATTTTTATTTATTTATTTTTGATGTTTTGTTTGATTTAAGTTAAATTCATGATTTAAATTCTTGCCTAAATCTTATTAATAACATGCTATCAAATACCTCAAATTTATTTTATGTTTATTAGTTATAGAATATTCTTAATACAAAATAAAGATTTGATTATGCATATAAATATGAAAATTTAAGTATTAGAAATATAAATACATAAGATTTGTCTGTAAATGCCTCTTTAATTTATTTTTATTATATTAGTCATTAATTAATAATTTATTAAATTAAATATTTTTTAAAAACTTTTTTACTTATTAATTAGTATAATTTAGTTGTAATTAGCTTTTTATAGTATATAGTTAAATGTTGATAGGAAATTGCCAATTTGATTAAGCATAAGAAAATCAGATTTATACTAATTTAGTTAACTTAATTTTTTTAACTAATTAATACTTTATTATTAAATAAATTAACAAATTAAAATTTAAATTTTCCTTTTGTCATATGTCCGTTTCCCCGTCTTCTTCTATTCGAAACCCTAGACGCCAATAAACTCTAGAAATCAAGACAGGAACGAGCTTGGAAAGCATCGCTAGGATCGTGGTGTTCAATACCCTCATCTTTATCGCAAATGCACAACCCTCAATGGCAAAAAAGCGAGAGTAGTCATGACGGGACCTCGGTGGCGAAGCTCTGATAAGAGCGACGAAGTATGAAGAATTTCTGAAACTTGTGGATTTAAGTTAAATCCAGCCAATGCTAGGATTTACTAACTTTGTGAATTTTAAGCAAATAGAAGATACTGTAGGATTTAAAGTTGCTGTTTTGCCTGTTTGGTAGGATTTAAATTAAATCCGGCTTAGATCCTGTCATAGAACCACTAACCTGCATTTTGCTTCGACTCTGAAGATTTAGCTGCTCTTAGTTTACCATAGCTCCTCTGAGGTGGTATAACAGTGCCTCTGGAATCTGCTGGAGCCTTCAGATTTAATTTACGACCGTTCTTTACCATGTATCTTGGCTGGTGGCACCAAAAGCAAGCGTTTGATTCAGGCAGACACTCACCCTTGTACGTTTCTTCACTTCAAACTGATTGCCAACTCCACTGGATTTAGCATTCTTAGCACTTGTACCAACTAACCGAAGGACTGCCTCTTAGAGCTTAATTGTTGAAAAGTTTGTATCTGGTAATTTAATGATTTGATTTTTTTTTTTCATTGGCTAGAATTTTTATGTTTCCTTTGATATAGATGTTTAGTAAGTGTAAAAAGGGTTTGCTGGGAACATTTTTACAATCCCTGAGAAAATGAGAGTTTCATGTTATCTTAAGTCTAGAAATTTATTCACAGGCACATAATCAAGCAAAAATGTTTTTTACATGAAAAGTCATAAATGGTGAAAAAATTGTCTTTGGGGTTTGGCTCCTAATTTATTTCTGGTTGAAGTTAGTACGAGAATAGTCAACCTCCTAATAATTGGAGGGATTTGAATGCAAGACACCCTTTCAGTCATCAAAATAAACGAAGCTAAGAATATTGAGATTAGCGCTAATAATTAGAGGTCATAAATGTACCAATAGTATGTGACGGCAAAGCCAAACAACATCCTTCAATAGCATGAATAGTGAGACGTTTGTGTAATATTTGATAGTGATGGAGCTAGGGAATTTTTTTTTGAAAAGATAGTGTTGAATCCGATTTTGTCCTGTGAATCACACCCAAGAAATAGAGCGTAGAACATGAGAGAGAGGGAGAGAGATGGAGAGAGAGAGTACATAGTAATGAAATGTAAAATAAGAAAAAATGTGTAACTTTTATTAATGAAATAATCCCTTATTTTAAGGTAAATGGGGTATAATATGTGAGGTTAAATTTTTGCCTTTGCTTAATTGGGGGCTATACAGGTCATGGAAGGTATTTCACCCTTGTGGGCCCAGGGCCTTTCTGAGCTTTGGTGGTCAGTTGGATCTAATGATGCCATATGTCGGATAGATTCGGAAACGCTGTCAGTCGGCTCGCTGGCTGTGAGTTGATAGAACTGATCTAATCGACTGAATTTTGTTGATCGGTAGGCATAGTCCAGTTATTGATCCTCAATCTCCACCAAGGAGCTTCTGTCGACATGGTAAAGTTATGTCGTTGGGAAGAGGGTAAATCATTGTAATTCGATGGGTAATCTTCATTTTGATAAGAGGTGAAGACATTGGATAGAAAGAGAGCTTGAAAATGGATGCAAAGGTAAAGTGAGAAAGGAGAAAATCTTGGAATTGCGTTACTCCATTACTAGCACTTGGTACATTACCAGCGCTCAATACATTACCGTCCAACATACACGTGAAGCTTCTAGAAGGGACTAATCACCTTTCATTTCCTATAGTGCGCCTCATAATATCAACATATTCCACTTTGCCTTATTAACCCCCATCAAGATGATGAAGTTTGGAAAAAACTTGAAGGTTGGACTGCAGAAATTTGAACTTCTTTTTCTGTAAAGATTTAGTAAATATATCCGCCAGTTGATCTTAGGTATTGATGTAGTGGATTTGGAGAAAATTTGATTGGATTTGGTCCCAGATGAAGTGATAATCTTTCACGATATGCTTGGTGCGAGCATAGAATACTGGATTCGTAGCAATCACCATTGTGAAGAGATTATCACATGAGAGGTTGGCAAAATCCGGTTGTGGAGAGCCGAATTTGCTAAGAAGACGTCGTGGCCATAGTATGTCGGATGCCGCTGTCGACGAGGGCACGATAATCAGCTTCGGTGGAGGAAGGAGCCACGATATGTTGTTTCTTGACTGCCAATGAGATTGGAGTGATACATAAAAAAGTGCAATATCCTATAGTTGAGCAATAGTTTTCTGAATCTCCGACCCAATTGGTGTTCGAGTAGGTGTGGAGTGTGAGATCGCTTGGCTTGATGAGAAGTCCATAATCTAAGGTGCCATGGAGGTACCGAAGTGTCCGCTTGAGGAGTTGATAGTGATACTTTGTGGGGCTATGCGTGTGTTGGCAGAAGAAGTTTACCATGAAGCAGATGTCGAGACACATAATTGTAAGGTATTGGAGTGCTCCGGTTAGTTTGCGAAACTCGTGGATTGTTTATCAAAGTGAAGGCGGGGGATCCACTTTTGTGCTTTCTTGGTAATGGCGTTGCCACTGCCTTGTAGCCTACCATATTAGTTGGAAGTTGTCTTTGCGTGAGGTAGTTTTGTTGATCCAAGAAAATATAATTAGCTCGCCGAGTAACATCAATACCAAGAATCCAAGAGACCAGCCCTAGATGTTTGATTTGGAACTTAGAGCTGAGGCGAGTAGTGAGTGCTTCAATTGCTGTCGTGTTTTGTCCTGCAATTAGAATATCATTGACATAAAGGAGAATATATATACGAGGGTTAGAATTATGTGAGAGAAGGAGGGATGGATCCGCCTTGCTGATTTGAAACCCTTCGTTGATGAAAAATGTAGAGATCACTGCAAATCATTGTCTCGATGACTGTTTGAGTTAATACAAGGCCTTCTTGAGTAAACAAATATGATTTGAGAATTGAGAATTAATGTAACTTGGCGGTTGTTTGATATAATCTGTTTTAAGAAGCTTTCAATGTAGAAATGCGTTAGAGACATCAAATTGTAGCATGGGCCACTTGTGATAAGAAGAAACCTTAAAGAGCACTCTGAGTGTCGCCATCTTTGCCACAAGACTAAGTGTTTTGAATTAGTTCACACCATATTCTTGATTATACCCTTGCGCCTCAAGACGAGCTTTATATCGGGCTACTGTACCATCCGAGTTGTATTTAGTGGAATAAGTCCATCGACATCCCAATATAGAGCAGATTGACTGGCGGAACCAATTCCCAAGTGCCTTGTGCTTGAAGAGCAGAGAACTCCTTATTCATAGTGGACTGCCAGTGAGAATGCTTAGCAGCTTGTGTGTATGTTGTAGTGTTAGAGGGATGTTTGAGTTGATGTAGTATATTGAGCTTCATTATGGGTTTGAGGTTGCCAGTGAGGCTATGGGTGATCATATGGTGATGCGGTATGGGCAGTTTGGTTGGGATAGATGGTGGTATGTTTGGAGGGGGTGGGGTGGTGGTGGGGTAGGTTTCTTTGGTGGAGACNATGTTTTAAGAAGCTTTCAATGTAGAAATGCGTTAGAGACATTAAATTGTAGCATGGGTCACTTGTAATAAGAAGAAACCTTAAAGAGCACTCGGAGTGTCGATATCTTTGCCATAGGACTAAGTGTTTTGAATTAGTTCACACCATATTCTTGATTATACCCTTGCGCCACAAGACGAGCTTTTTATTGGGCTACTGTACCATCCAAGTTGTATTTAGTGGAATAAGTCCATCGACATCCCAATATAGAGCAAACTAACTGGCGGAACCAATTCCTAAGTGTCTTGTGCTTGAAGAGCAGAGAACTCCTCATTCATAGTGGACTGCCAGTGAGAATGCTTAGCAGCTTGTGTGTATGTTGTAGTGTTAGAGGGATATTTGAGTTGATGTAGTAGATTGAGCTTCATTATGGGTTTGAGGTTGCCAGTGAGGCTATGGGTGATCATATTGTGATGCTGTATGGGCGATTTGGTTGGGATAGATGGTGGTATGTTTGGAGGGGGTGGGGTGGTGGTGGGGTAGGTTTCTTTGGTGGAGACGTATGAGTTGGTGTGAATGAGGGCTTGGATGGCATAGTCGTGTACATGTGGAGGGATGAGTAGGAGAGGGTTTGTTGGAATATCTGGTTGAGATGGGGAAGATTGGATGTTTTGAAGGGATTGATATGGAAAGACATTTTCATCAAACATAACATGATGAGAGATGAAAAGTTTGCCTGAGGTGGGTTGGTAGCACTTGTAGCCTTTAAGATTATAGGAGTAGCCAAGGAATACACATGGGTGAGAGCGAGGAGCTAATTTATGTGGTGTTTGTGACCTTAGTCATGGATAGCCCAAGCAACTAAAAACCCGAAGATTAAAGTTGTTAGGTGGATGATTATAGAGAAGTTGATAAGACGATTTGGATTGGGTGACTTTAGATGACATTCTATTTATAAAATAGTATGCCGCAAGAACCGTATCAACCCATAGCGTGAGAGGTAGGGAGGCATCATGAAGGAGAGCTCTTGTAGTTTGAATTAGGTGTCTATGCTTTTGTTCGGCCACCCCGTTTTGTTGCGGGGTATGAGGACATGAGAGTTGGTGAAGGATGCTTTTATGCATTAGGAAATTGCGAAGTTTATGGTTGGTATACTCCTCACCTCCATCAGATTGAAACATGCGAATAAGATTGTTTAATTGAGTGTGAAGCATTGTGTTGAAATTGATACATACATCCACAGTTTCAGCTTTACTTCACATGGGAAATACCTAACAAAAGTGGGAGAAATCATCAACAAAAAGAAGTAATATTTATAGTCTTGAGTAGATACTAATGTGGATGGACATGCATCAAAATGAAGTAAATGCAAAGGAGCATGTGTATGTAAAGAAGGAAATAAAAACAGTTGTTTATGAGTTTTGTCGCAACTACAACTATTACATGTAGATGTAGGTATTGCCATATTTAAGGTAGGATGATTGGTGGATATAAGCCGAATAACATTTGAATGTGGATATCTGAGATATTTGTGCCAAAGAGTAGGTTTCATTGTGGTGGTAGTGAGGGCATGTGTAGATGGAGGGGAGGGAGGGATCAAATAGAAGCCATTAGTACTGGTTCCTCAAAGTAGTGGTAGGTTCGTCTTAGAGTCAAAGATGATAAAGCCATTCAGATTAAAGAGAACATCAACATGATTAGCAATGATTAATTTGTGAACAAATAAGAGATTGTGAGAAAGAGATTGAACATGCCAGATTTGAGATATGACTAGCTTACGGTGAAGTGTAGGGAGGATGCCATCTCTTGTGTTTGCAACTAGAGCTGATTGTCCTGTACCCTTGGTGACATGTTCGGAACTTGTAGTAGAGTGGATATGCTTGAGATCAGATGCGAGATGAGTGGTGGCCTCGGAGTCTAGTACCCATGAGGAGGCAATTGCTTGAAATGCTTGCTTGGTAGGTACATAGTTATGGTTCGACCGGTTCCTATAGGAGGCTGCTAAGTGTCCAAATTTGTTGCAGATCCTGCATGCGACTGATGTTCTTTATGTGTTTCCAACCCCTTTGGTACTGTTTGAGAATGTGTCTCAGCTTCGATCACGATACGAAACAATCGAGGGAACTCTTGTGGCCGCAAGTGCAAGGTATGGCTGAGGAGAGGGATCAGATCTTTGATTGTCACTGACAATATTGATTTCCTCACTGCATACGATTGAGTAGAAATCATCAAGAACAATGGGATGGAGTTGAGTTCAGATTGCTGTCTTGAAGCCTTGGTAGGTAGCGAAAGCCCATTGAGTGTATAGAGGATGATGTCCTCAGTGTCTAGTTTCCCCCTTGCATCAACAATGTTGTCTACTAGAGCTTTAACACTTGATAGGTTTTGGGTCATCATTTCATTGTTCATCGAGATTGTATGAAGGGGATTCCTAAACTGAATTGGTCTTGAGTGGTTGGTTGGTTTCAATCTTTTAGCAATAGTATTCAAAATCTCTGTAGTAGTTGAAAGGTGTAGCTCTTAAGGAAGGATCAATGTAGAGATGATTGAATAAAGTTCTGCACTAAGGGTTTGATCAATCAAAATCTATGAGGGTTATTGCGGATTGTAAACCTGGGAATCAGACATTGGATCGCCAAATTACGGTGGACAAGGAAAGCTGCCATCCAGGAACCCTAAGTACCCATTTGTAAGTAAAGTCTTGTGAACTTGAGCCTTCCATAGAGAATAAGTTTCAACTGAGAGTGAGTTTTGAGTAAGGTGTTTAAAGTTGCTCATAAGAAATTTGAGGGAGGGTGGGATAGAGATTGGGTTATTCAACTCCATTGTTAATGAATTGAGGTTTTTTGAGTTTTGTGAGGTAGGCATCTACTCTGATGTTACCGAAACTTAGTCGAGCAAACGAATTGCAGCCCCTTGGACCAAGCGATGCCCTAGATCAATGGAGAAGCTCAAATAGGCTTGAGCTCAAGGCTCTAATACCATGTAATTTGGAGAGAAGGAGAGCTTAAGAGAGGATGCAAAGGTAAAGTGAGAAAGGAGAAAACTTAGGAATCACATTAATCCATTACCAGCGCTCAGTACATTATCGTCCAACATACACGTGAAGTAGTGAATCTCTAGAGGGGACTAATTACCTTACATAGCCTTATAACGTGCCTCATAGCTAGTATATATTAACTTATTCTCGNGAGAGAGGATGCAAAGGTAAAGTGAGAAAGGAGAAAACTTAGGAATCACTTTAATCCATTACCAGCGCTCGGTACATTATCGTCCAACATTCACGTGAAGTAGTGGATCTTCTAGAGGGGACTAATTACCTTACATAGCCTTATAACGTGCCTCATAGCTAGTATATATTAACTTATTCTCGGTGGGATGGTTGAAACCTATTGTATTCTCTTGATGGTAATGGGTAATCATGGGGACTGGCTTCTCCCTCGGATTGACTCTGTTGTGATGGCGGGCTTGGAAGACTCTTCAGCCGCCGTTGTCTGAATGAGCCGCTCGTGTTGATAGCACTTTTACAACCCTTGTGATTTAGACAATCTTGGGATTGTTATATTTGGTTGGATATCTGGTTTGTCGATCCGTTATTTCTCTTCAAGTTACGTGCTCACGATGAAAAAATTAATTTTGTTATTTAGAGGGTTCAAATTAAAGTTTTTACTATTGGAAACATCAAATACTAAAAGTTTTTGGGATTTTTGCTGATGTTAAAGGGTTGTATGAAGTAGTTCCGAAATTCGTTTATGTTAGAGCTAATATAAGGAGGGTGAAAAAGCGGATGAGAATTTGTGATGAGAGTATCCACAGAAAAATTATTATATATAAAGATATTAAACATTAGAGGGACCATGTACCCCTTATGTTGCCCTCTTAAATTTGCCTTTTAACTGTTGTTTGACATATACTTGTAGAGAACGTGGGTTTCATCTAAAAGAGCTGCATGGAGCGCTACGATCAATGTCCAATCCACAATTTTAAGCAAGCTAGTTAACTTGAAGACATGTGTGGTGATGAAAATTAATTTTTGATATTAAGTATGTCCCTGTAATGATCACCCGAAAGATAAATAGTGTGCCCAATGATGGGTGCTTGTTTATGGCTATTAGTAAAGAACATCTCAATATTCTTTTCAAAATTATGGTTTGTTTGGTTATTTGAAATTAAAAATGTGTTTGAAGAATGATGAGTTTATTTGATTCTTTTGTTCGGTTGGATGTATTTAATATGGTTTTTTCAACTTTGCAAATATATTAAAGTTTTATCAAAAGTGAGGATTTTATTTTCACTCCCAAAATGAGAGAAAAATTAAGAAAAAGAATACCTTTTGTTGTGGAGCCTAGATGCACCCACAGCAGCAAAGGAGCCCACAGCAGTGCACACAACCACTAACACATGCATCTAGGCTTGGCTTAGTCACACCCAAAACTGGCGTAGCTATGCCGGGCTGCATAATTACACAGAGGATCTGTTTTTCTTGTGATTTTCACTGAGCAGGTGAATAATTACGTCCTTACTTCGTGTGGCCACACTACCGAGCAGTATTTTTTGTTCCGTTCCATATGTCGTGATTTTGAGAGGCGAAAGGTACTCTCTCACGTGTTGTGTTTCAAAAAGGTTTCCACGAACTGAAGAAATGTTGAAGATGAGGATTTCAACGAGTTAATATTTCCATTCCTACATATCTCTCTCTAAAACATGTTACAATGATCCAAATGAACATTTAGAATTAAAAAAAAAAATGAATGCATTGAAATAGAGTCATATTTATAGAGGGTTATTTTTGTGTTTAGTTCGTTATTTTTTCTCTTAATTATTCTCAGCACATGAAGGAGTTGTGCTCAAATTCGTAGTATTGGTTGGAAATAAAGTAAAAAATTTCAATGTGTATGGATTTGAGTGCTCACTTCGCTTGAAAAAAAAATTACACAAAGGAGTTCCTAGCCTTTATGCAATTTAAAAAAGATCATTAACTCTTTAATGAATCTGACAAAAAAAAAAAAAAAAAAAAAAAGACAATTCCTCATCATTTTTGTTGGATGAACTTNATTTCAATGTGTATGGATTTGAGTGCTCACTTTGCTTGAAAAGAAAATTACACAAAGGAGTTCGTATCCTTTATGACAATTTAAAAAAGATCATTAACTTTTTAATGAATTTGACAAAAAAAAAAAATAACAGGCAATTCCTCATCTTTTTTGTTGGATGAACTTATTCCCCCAAGAATCATGGTGTAAATGCTCAGAGAAGTTCAAAATTTCTCAGACGAAATGTACTTTTTGAAGTCCACTGTTTTGCCACTTGAGCCCCTAACAATTCCTTAAATCACATAAAATTCTCNCGAAATGTACTTTTTGAAGTCCACTATTTTGCCACTTGAGCCCCTAACAATTCCTTAAATTACATAAAATTCTCAAAATCCTGAACCGCTTTCATAAATTTTCTAAAACTACCATAATCACAAATTATTTCATCTATTGTATTTTGATGAAAACACTCATCCTCCTTTTAACCTTCCTCCGCAGGAACAAATTTTGGAACTACTTCATACAACCCTTCAGCATCAGCAGAAGTCCCAAAGATTGCTNGAGGATACCCTAATCACAAATTATTTCATCAATTGTATCTTGATGAAAACACTCATCCTCCTTTTAACCCTCCTCCGCAGGAAGACATTTTGGAACTACTTCATACAACCCTTCAGCATCAGCAGAAGTCCCAAAGATTGCTGCAAGGCAACGGTGGATCCCAACTTCCACACAACTACAAATCCTTGAGAACATATTCAAGCAAGGCTACGAAACTCCGAGCAAGCAGAAGATAGGAGAGATCACTTCAGAGCTTGCAAAGCATGGACATGTCTCTGATGTTAAGGTATACAACTGGTTCCAGAACAAAAGAGCTCGATCCAAGAAAAAGCAAGCTGTTCTTCTGAAAAGCGACGCTGAACATGAGAATGAGGCAGAAATTGTTTCTTGTAGCAGAAAGAAGATGAAGATGGACGAAATCCATGAGAATGAGGAGCCAGAGCTCAACAGAGGAGAAGAGGAGCATGCTTCTATGGACAGTGCAGGAGTTTTGTGCGCTCAGGAACAAGTGAATTTTTATGAGAATTCTGCTTCTCTTCCAAGTAAGTGGTCACATTCTTTTTCTAGCGTGTAATCAAAGTTTTATTGGTGTGGTACTGATTTTTTGTAGAGAGGGTATGGGTTTTACGTATGCAAGATGAAAGTGTGATTTTCATGTCTTTTGAGTGTCGTAGAACTTAGAAATTCATGTTTTTTTAATGAATTTAACATGATATACTAAAATTTTAAGAGGGAAATATGGGTAAAAAATAGACTTTATATGTGGTGAGATAATATATGTATAGAGCTGTTATTAAGCTAAATATAGTTTAGTTGGCTATTTTTTTTTCTTCATTTAACTTAATAAATGAGCTAAAGAATATGTTCAAATTATGCTCATTTACCTTTTAGCAAGCTAGACTTGTACTTAGTTATCAAGTTGAACTTAAGTATAATGAACAAGTCAAACATGAGTAGTTTGTGAATGGAGAGCTTTGACACCCTTATTTTTTATTATGTTGTGAAGCATTCTTCCTTCTCTATCTATAATTAGTTTTGATCTACATAAATAGGAATCATTAATTTAAGAGAAATATTAGACTCAATTCTATTTATGGGTGACGTCAGAGTCTTCCAAACAAGCATTGATCAGACCCAAAAGAGAGAAGTGAAAACTTAAGAATCTTATTAGATTTTAATGCTAAAAAGTATAAGATAACTTGAGCTCATCCTCTAATCTATTTATATGTTTATATTAAAGCTTAGCACTGACTGAATAATTAAATAAAAATTATTTAGTAAATAAATTGGGCAAGATCAAATTGGAACTTTTTTTTTTTGAATTCCAATGGAGGAAGGGTGGGGATTGATCTGCTTCTGAGAAGCTCAATAGAGGTTTAGTATTCCAGTTTATCCACAAACATCAAGTTTAATCCATGAAAATAAGAAAAATAGTTAAATCTGAGGTACACCAAGAGCTAGCTGTTTGACGATAATTTCATTAGAAAAATGAAATTTTATTTTTACCACAACTTCATGATTTTAAATGCGAAATGTAACATTTTATATAGTAATAATTATATGTTAAAAGGCGATATGAACTATAAATCAATTTCCAAATTCTTAAACACAATATTTTTATAAAATATGTTTTGCTAAGGAATTAGTTTGTATAAAATCATATTTAACCATATTAAAGGGTTAAATGGGAGTATGAGACATTCAAAATTATCACCACTCCTTTGGGATATAAACATAATTTCATTCGTGTGACGTGTTTGTTATTATTTTCNCCTCGTGTTCGAAATCGGCTCGTGAACAGTGTGTTTTTGTTCGGCTCGATTTAAATATTCGTGTTCGTGTTCGGCTTGAAATTGGCTCGTTAAACTAAAATTGAAAAAAATAGATGTAAAGTGTGAGATTCGAACCTGGATCAAATATATACAAAAGAAGACTAATCACATTGTCACATGAGGTGTTATGATTTAAACTTAGACATAAATATATATAATATATTATTATNTAAGCAATTGAAAACCCGAAGATTGAAGTAGTTGGGTGGATGATTATAGAGAAGTTGATAAGACGATTTGGATTGGGCGACTTTAGATGACATTCTATTTATAAAATAGTATGCCGCAAGAACCGTATCAACCCAAAGCGTGAGAGGCAGGGAGGCATCATGAAGGAGAGCTCTTGTAGTTTGAATTAGGTGTCTATGCTTTTGTTCGGCCACCCCGTTTTGTTGCTGGGTATGAGGACATGAGAGTTGGTGAAGGATGCTTTTATGCATTAGGAAATTGCGAAGTTTATGGTTGGTATACTCCTCACCTCCATCAGATTGAAACATGCGAATAAGATTGTTTAATTGAGTGTGAAGCATTGTGTTGAAATTGATACATACATCCACAGTTTCAGCTTTACTTCACATGGGAAATACCTAACAAAAGTGGGAGAAATCATCAACAAAAAGAAGTAATATTTATAGTCTTGAGTAGATACTAATGTGGATGGACATGCATCAAAATGAAGTAAATGCAAAGGAGCATGTGTATGTAAAGAAGGAAATAAAAACAGTTGTTTATGAGTTTTGTCGCAACTACAACTATTACATGTAGATGTAGGTATTGCCATATTTAAGGTAGGATGATTGGTGGATATAAGCCGAATAACATTTGAATGTGGATATCTGAGATATTTGTGCCAAAGAGTAGGTTTCATTGTGGTGGTAGTGAGGGCATGTGTAGATGGAGGGGAGGGAGGGATCAAATAGAGGCCATCAGTAATGGTTCCTCAAAGTAGTGGTAGGTTCGTCTTAGATTCAAAGATGGTAAAGCCATTCAGATCAAAGAGAACATCAACATGATTAGCAATGATTAATTTGTGAACATATAAGAGATTGTGAGAAAGAGATGGAACATGCCAGATCTGAGCTATGATTAGCTTACGGTGGAGTGTAGGGAGGATGCCATCTCTTGTGTTTGCAACGAGAGCTGATTGTCCTGTACCATCGGTGACCTGTTTGGAACTTGTAGTAGGGGTTGCAAGGTGGAGATGATTGAGATCAGATGCGAGGTGAGCGGTGGCCTCGGAGTCTAGTACCCATGTGGAGGCAATTGCTTGAAATGCTTGCTTGGTAGGTACATAGTTGTGGTTCGACCGGCTCCTATAGGAGGCTGCTAAATGTCCAAATTTGTTGCAGATCCTGCATGCGACTGATGTTCTTTATGTGTTTCCAACCCCTTTGGTACTGTTTGAGGATGTGTCTCGGCTTCGATCACGAGACGAAACAATCGAGGGAACTCCTGTGGCTGCAAGTGCAAGGTATGGCTGAGGAGAGGGATCAGAGTTTTGATTGTCACTGACAATATTGATCTCCTCACTGCATACGATTGAGTAGAAATCATCAAGAACGATGGGATGGAGTTGGGTTCAGATTGTTGTCTTGAAGCCTTGGTAGGTAGCGAAAGCCCATTGAGTGTATAGAGGATGATGTCCTCAGTGTCTAGTTTCCCCCTGCATCAACAATGTTCTCTACTAGAGCTTTAACACTTGATAGGTTTTGGGTCATCATTTGATTGTTCATCGAGATGGTATGAAGGGGATTCCTAAGCTGAATTGGTCTTGAGTGGTTGATTGGTTTCAATCTTTTAGCAATAGTATTCAAAATCTCCGTAGTAGTCGAAAGGTGTAGCTCTTAAGGAAGGATCAATGTAGAGATGATTGAATAAAGTGCTGCACTAAGGATTTGATCAATCAAAATCTATGAGGGATATTGCGGATTGTAAACCTGGGAATCAGATATTGGATCACCAAATTGTGGTGGACAAGGAAAGCTGCCATCCAGGAATCCTAAGTACCCATTTGCAGGGAAAGTCTAGTGAACTTGAGCCCTCCATAGAGAATAAGTTTCAGTTGAGAGTGAGTTTTGAGTAAGGTGTTTTAAGTTGCTCATAAGAAATTTGAGGGAGGGTGGGATAGAGATTGGAGTATTCAACTCACTCTGTTGTTGATGAATTGAGGTTTTTTGAGTTTTGTGATGTAGCCATCTACTCTGATGTTACCGAAACTTGCTCGGATTGAGGAAGGGCCGACTGATGCTTGGCTGGTAGAGGTTGATTGACTATAGTCTTTGGGTCGAGCAAATGAATTGCAGCCCCTTGGACCAAGCGATGCCCTATTTCAATGGAGTAGCTCAAATAGGCTTGAGTTCAAGGCTCTAATACCATGTAATTTGGAGAGAAGGAGAGCTTGAGAGAGGATTCAAAGGTAAAGTGAGAAAGGAGAAAACTTAGGAATCACTTTAATCCATTACCAGCGCTCGGTACATTATTGTCCAGCATACACATGAAGTAGTGAATCTTCTAGAGGGGACTAATTACCTTACATAGCCTTATAACGTGCCTCATAGCTAGTATATATAAACCTATTCTCGGTGGGATGGTTGAAACCTATTGTATTCTCTTGATTGTAATGGGGAGGTGGTTGGGTGACCCCAGCTTGACAGAATCATGGGGACTGGCTTCTCCCTCGTATTGACTATGTTGTGATGGCGGGCTTGGAAGACTCCTCAGCCGTTGTCTGAATGAGCCGCTCGTGCGAAAACCCTTGTGATTTAGACAATCTTGGGATTGTTATATTCGGTCGGATATTTGGTTTGTCGATCTGTTATTTCTCTTCAAGTTTCGTGCTCACGATGAAAAAAAATTAATTTTATTATTTGAGGGTTCAAATTAAAGTTTTTACCATCGGAAACATCAAATACTAAAGGTTTTTGGGACTTTTGCTGATGTTGAAGGGTTGTATAAAGTAGTTTCGAAATTCTTTTCTGTTAGAGTTAATATAAGGAGGGTGAAAAAGAGGATGAGAATTTATGATGAGAGTATCCACAGAAAAATTATTATATATAAAGATATTAAACATTAGATGGACCATGTACCCCTCATCTGCCCTCTTAAATCTGCCTTTTAACTGTTGTTTGACATATATTTGTAGAGAACACATGTTTCATCTAAAAGAGCTGCATGGAGTGCTATGATCAATGTCCAATCCACAATTTTAAGCAAGCTAGTTAACTTGAAGACATGTGTGGCGATGAAAACCAATTTTTGATATTAAGTATGTCCCTGTAATGATCACCCGAAAGATAAATAGTGTGCCCAACGATGGGTGTTTTGTTTATGGCTATTAGTAAATAAGATCTCAATATTCTTTTCAAAATTTTGGTTTATTTGGTTATTTGAATTAAAAATGTGTTTGAAGAATGATGAGTTTATTTGATTCTTTTGTTCGGTTGGATGTATTTAATATGGGTTTTTCAACTCTGCAAATATATTCAAGTTATATCAATAGTGAAGATTTTATTTTCACTCCCAAAATAATAGAAAAATTAAGAAAAAGAATACCTTTTGTTGTGGAGCCTAGATGCACCCACAGCCACAAGGAGCCCACATCAGCCAGGTGCACACAACCACTAACACATGCATCTAAGCTTGGCTTAGCCACACCCAAAACTGGCGTAGCTATGTCGGGCTGCATAATTACACCACAACGGCGTAGCCATGCCATAAAGGATCTGTTTTTCTTGTGATTTTCACTGAGCAGGTGAATAATTACGTCCCTACTTCGTGTGGCCACACTGCCGAGTAGTATTTTCTGTTCTGTTCCGTTCCATATGCCATGATTTTGAGAGGCGAAAAGTACTCTCTCATGTGTTGTGTTTCAATAAGGTTTCCACGAAACGAAGAAATGTTGAAGATGAGGATTTCAACGAGTTATATATTTCCATTCCTACATATCTCTCTCTAAAACATGTTAAAATGATCCAAATGAACATTTAGAATTTAAAAAAAAATGAATGCATTGAAATAGAGTCATATTTATAGAGGGTTATTTTTGTGTTTAGTTTGTTATTTTTTCTCTTAATTATTCTCAACACATGAAGGAGTTGTCCTCAAATTCGTAGTATTGGTTGGAAATAAAGTAAAAAATTTCAATGTGTATGGATTTGAGTGCTCACTTTGCTTGAAAAAAAAATTACACAAAGGAGTTTGTATCCTTTATGACAATTTAAAAATGATCATTAACTCTTTAATGAATCTGACAAAAAAAAAAAAAGGCAATTCCTCATCATTTTTGTTGGATGAACTTATTCCCCCAAGAGTCATGGTGTAAATGCTCAGAGAACTTCGAAATTTCTCAGACAAAATGTACTTTTTGAAGTCCACTGTTTTGCCACTTGAGCCCCTAACAATTCCTTAAATCACATAAAATTCTCAAAATCCTGAACCGCTTTCATAAATTTTCTAAAACTACCCTAATCACAAATTATTTCATCTATTGTATCTTGATGAAAACACTCATCCTCCTTTTAACCCTCCTCCGCAGGAACAAATTTTGGAACTACTTCATACAACCCTTCAGCATCAGCAGAAGTCCCAAAGATTGCTGCAAGGCAACGGTGGATCCCAACTTCCACACAACTACAGATCCTTGAGAACATATTCAAGCAAGGCTATGAAACTCCGAGCAAGCAGAAGATAGCAGAGATCACTTCAGAGCTTGCAAAGCATGGACATGTCTCTGATGTTAAGGTATACAACTGGTTCCAGAACAAAAGAGCTCGATCCAAGAAAAAACAAGCTATTCTTCTGAAAAGCAACGCTGAACATGAGAATGAGGCAGAAATTGAATCTTGTAGCAGGAAGAAGATGAAGATGGACGAAATCCATGAGAATGAGGAGCCAGAGCTCAACAGAGGAGAAGAGGAGCATGCTTCTATGGACAGTGCTGGAGCTTTTTGCACTCAGGAACAAGTGAATTTCTATGAGAATTCTGCTTCTCTTCCAAGTAAGTGGTCACATTCTTTTTCTAGCGTGTAATCAAAGTTTTATTGGNGTCCAAGAAAAAGCAAGCTGTTCTTCTGAAAAGCAATGCTGAACTTGAGAATGAGGCAGAAATTGAATCTTGTAGCAGGAAGAAGATGAAGATGGACGAAATCAATGAGAATGAGGAGCCAGAGCTCAACAGAGGAGAAGAGGAGCATGCTTCTATGGACAGTGCAAGAGTTTTGTGCGCTCAGGAACAAGTGAATTTCTATGAGAATTCTGCTTCTCTTTCAAGTAAGTGGTCAAATTCTTTTTCTAGCGTGTAATCAAAGTTTTATTGGTGTGGTACTGATTTTTTGTAGACAGGGTATGGGTTTTACGTATGCAAGATGAAAGTGTGATTTTCATGTTTTTTGAGTGTCGTAGAACTTAGAAATTCATGTTTTTTTTTAATAAATTTAACATGATATACTAAAATTTTAAGAGGGAAATATGGGTTAAAAATAGACTTTATATGTGGTGAGATAATATATGTATAGAGCTGTTATTAAGCTGAATATAGTTTAGTTGGTTATTTTTTTTTCTTCATTTAATTTAATGAATGAGCTAAAGAATATGTTCAAATTATGCTCATTTACCTTTTAGCAAGCTAGACTTGTACTTAGTTATCAAGTTGAACTTAAGTATAATGAAAAAGTCAAACATGAGTAGTTTGTGAATGGAGAGCTTTGACACCCTTATTTTTTCTTATGTTGTGAAGCATTCTTCCTTCTCCTTCTATAATTAGTTTTGATCTACATAAATAGGAATCATTAATTTAAGAGAAATATTAGACTCTAATTCTATTTATGGGTGACGTCAGAGTCTTCTAAACAAGCATTCCTCAAACCAAAAAGAGAGAAGTGAAAACTTAAGAATCTTATTAGATTTTAATGCTAAAAAGTATAAAGATAACTTGAGCTCATCCTCTAATCTATTTATATGTTTATGTTAAAGCTTATCACTGACTGAATAATTAAATAAAAATTATTTAGGAAATAAATTGGGCAATTTTTTTGGAATTCCAAAGGAGGAAGGGTGGGGATTGATCTGCTACTGAGAAGCTCAATAGAGGTTTAGTGTTCCAGTTTATCCTATTTTGGACTTTACGTTTTGGAAATTGAGAATCATTTAGGCTTAAATTGCTCATTTTATTAGAAGATTAGGACTTAAATTCCAACAATATATGATTGTAGGATAGCCCAGGGAAAATTGAGAGTGAAAACTATCCACAAATATCAAGTTTAATCCATGAAAATAAGATAAATAGTTAAATCTGAGGTACACCAAGAGCTAGCTGTTCGACGATAATTTTAAATGCGAAGTGTAACATTTTATATAGTAATAATTATATGTTAAAAGGCGATATGAACTATAAATCAATTTCAAAATTCTTAAACACAATATTTTTATAAAATATGTTTTGCTAAGGAATTAGTTTGTATAAAATCATATTTAACCATATTAAAGGGTTAAATGGGAGTATGAGACATTCAAAATTATCACCACTCCTTTGGGATATAAACATAATTTCATTCGTGTGACGTGTTTGTTATTATTTTCTATTTGAATTATTTGGTTTTAATTCCCCATTTGATTTTAGTAATAATATTTACTTTTCCTATTATAATTCGGTTGACTCTAGTATCATTAACTCTAGCATTTGAAACATAGCTGAAAACTTCCGGACATTAATTGAATGGCCAAATGATTTTCAATTCTTTCACTCTTGTAACCAATCTAGCACCTCGATAAGGCAAATTCAAAAGCCAATATCACTTAATTTTAGCATCATTAAGTTACTCAAATGTGTAAAAAAATATTATATAATCACGGAGATCATTCTTAGTAGTCTAATAAAGTATTTTAAAATTTTGGCCGAGTTAAAATGTCATTATAGATTTATATATAGATGTTTGTTCTCTAGATTTAATGGCCGTCTATGGATTGGAAGGGCTTAGAACTTTGGGAATCCTAGAGCTCCACCTGGCCTTTATATTTGAGTGGTTGTCGCTTGACCATCATTGTTGGACCATCATCGTCCTTCCTCTACTATTACATCATTTTCATTCGACCTCCATCTTCGGTATGGTGCCGCTTGGCCTTTTTCACCATTTTAGCATTTTTTGGTTGTCACAATCAAACCACCGTTGCCTGATCATCATTGTCAAACTATGATCTCCTAACTACCATCACCCAACTACAATCTTCTGACCATCGTCGCGGAATTATAATCTTCTTAATACCCTCCTCTGATAACGATCTACTTTCAAGCATTGTTTTAATCTAGCCTATAACCATCATTGGATATTATCTCATGACCAATGTCGCCTACTAATATCTCTTGACTATCATCACTCAACTATAATCTCCTAACCATTATTGCCTAATGACAGTCTTCTAAACACGTTTCCCTGACTATAGACTCCAGATGACTTTCACTTTGACTATATTAATACCCACCATAAGTCATTGTCTATCGTGTCTATGCATGTCATCGCATAAAAAGCTGATGCATGCCATCAACATCAATACCAACTCCAACACCGACACTAATTCTGATTAATCTTATTGTCTTCTATTGCTAACAAGTTTGACAAATGCCATTATCTAATAAGTTGATTCACCCAATTGATATCGACCCTAACATCCACCGACTTCATTACTTATCATCACTCATAACATTAACCGACTTCATTACTTATCATCACTCATAACATTAATGTATGCTAACACTCACAACACAAATACACATCATCAACCTTAAAATCATTTTGGACTTCTCGACTTCTAGTCTTATTTCCTCAAAGGAGAACAATTAAACAAACTATAAATGATCTCTTGTAGACTCCACACTCAAGACTCCTCCAACACCTAAAGAGTTCTTCAACTTCCATCATAAAATTCATCATACCCAACTCATGCTTAATTGCATCAATATCTTCCCTAATTAAATGAAATGAAATCATTTGTAACTTATAATGTATACTAATAAACATGATTCCAATCAGACTAGACTTCTTTTTTATTATCTCTTTTGAATTTTTGGATATAAAAATTCTAATATTTTTTTATGAAACATTTCATTTATTATATGTAAAATTCTTATACATATGTAATTCTCTCATTATATTATCATAAATATTCTAACATATAATATTACTAAAATAAATGAGACAAATATTTAATGACAAAATAAACTAGAGGACCATAGTAGCCAAGCTGTTAATAAATAATAATTCTAAAACAAAATTTAGCAAATACTTAAATAATTCCACCTAAATTTCAAGTTAGGAAGCGTTTGTTTCAGCGTTCCCGTCCGCTTTCGGAGCAGAGTTCCGAAATTCGCATTTGGCTGCTTCCCGTGACCGCATTTCAAACCGCCGTTTCAAATTTTAGCTTATAAAAATAATGCGGCAAGACAGAAAGTGCAATTAAAAATGGAATAATATAAAAAAACGATAATATATATATATATATATATATATATATATATATATATATATATATATTTCAAATCAAGGCATATTCTTGGAAAAAAAGAAATATTTTTTTCCTTTGCATTTAACATAAAAATTATATTTTCAAATCAACACTTAAGATGCAAAAACAATCAGCATTATATTTTTTTTCATATCACATGAAAATACCATTAATTTAAATTTAAATACCAATAATCATGTTTTACCTCATTTTAATTAATACATTTTATCAAATTCTTACTAATTTGATAAATATTAATTTATAAATATCAATATTTTGAGTGGTTTGGATCTAATTATCGTATTTTTATAAATAAATAAATAAAATGATACATAATGCTGATTATTTATGTACAAGTCATATACAGAACTAAACCTATTTCTTAAAAAATATTATTGATGTTTGAGGATATTACATAAAAATTTAAAGTCTTGCTAGGCCTATTTCGGAACAAGTAAAATAAATAAATAAATAAAAATAATATCTTCATATATTCGAAGGAACTTGACATCGAACATCCGCCATTAATCAATCACAGAAACAATACCCAACCACTCTGCTGGAACGGTGAATTACCATCACTATTCCGATACAATAATCATATTTAATAACCTAAAAATGCTGAATTGTTCTTCGATTATTTCAGATTTCACGTTTCTCATGTTTCCATTTTCCAGTTNTACTCTGCTGGAACGGTGAATTACCATCACTATTCCAATACAATAATCATATTTCATAACCTAAAAATGCTGAATTGTCCTTCGATTATTTCAGATTTCACGTTTCTCATGTTTCCATTTTCCAGTTCGAAAGCACAAGAAAGAAAGAATCATCCAACTGTAATCGAATTACAAACCCTAATCTGTACACGGTACAATCCCCTGCTTCTTCCTTACACCTTCTCCGAGAAGAGAATCTCCATCACCGTGGAATAAGTACCGGAGACCGTGAAGAAGACGCCGATCACGATGATCGCCGCGTCGGAAACCACCGCAATCCAANAGAATAAGTACCGGAGACTGTGAAGAAGACGCCGATTACGATGATCGCCGCGTCGGAAACCACCGCAATCCAACTCATCTCCGACCCAAAAACTTTGAGATGAAAAGCGGCCGGAAGAACAAACCCTAGGATGCAACAAACGCTGCTCCCCACCAGAGATAGGAAATCGGTGAAATTGGGTACAAGCAAAGTCACCAAGCTCACCGACGACACCAAACCCCATCTCAGCCATATACAGAACTGCTTACCGCAGGCCCACCGCTCCGCCACCTCGTACACCGGATTCATCATGATCGGAAGGGTGAAGAACAGATTGATGCAGAGTCCGATCTGCACGACTATGGGAATCACGCCATGACCCAGGTTTGTGGTGATGATGTCGCTTGTCTCATCGCCGAAGGCAGCATACCCAAAAGCTCCGAAGGAGGCGTAGAGNTGGATTCATCATGATCGGAAGGGTGAAGAACAGATTGATGCAGAGCCCGATCTGGACGGCTATGGGAATCACGCCATGACCCAAGTTTGTGGTGATGATGTCGCTTGTCTCATCGCCGAAGGCAGCATACCCAAAAGCTCCGAAGGAGGCGTAGAGGGCGGAGATAAAGGCCATCGAGAGACCTAGGGTTCGCCCGAACTTAGACTTATCAGCTGCTTCTGATTCAAGTGGAAGCACCATGCCGATCCCCTCAAAGGCATAAACAGCGACGCCTAGGCCGTAGAAGATAACGGATGGCCCGCCGAAGGAAATCAGATCGGGCCGGCGTTGAGCGAAGGTGGTGATATCCACGCCGAGGACGATCACCATGGCGGCGATATCGACTATGTCGGCGAAGATGCTGAGGGGGGCGAGGAGAGTCAGGCTTCGAATTGAGTTGAGGGCGAGTTGGAATGGCAGCAAAGCGGCGATGGAAAGTAGTTTGTTAGGTTTTTGAGGGAGGATGTGGGTAAGGGTGTTGGAAATGAAGATAAGGTATCCGATGCAGAAGCTGGCTTGGCTCAAAACGATCATCAGATCTACGGCGAGGCGGCCTGCACGACCAGCAACAGCAAGCCCGAGATCTCCGAAGGAGGCGATCTTGGAGAATCCGATTTCATCCTCAAGTCGGCGACGCGTGCGTGCGAGAAGCATCATGCAGTGATAGGTGAGGGCTCCGACGGCGAAAAGCATTAGGGTTCCAGCAGCCCATCCAGTGCGCTTGAAGGCGTAGGGGAGGCCGAGGACGCCGGCGCCTACGATGGCGATGAAGACATTGGCGAAGGTTTTGGGTTGAGAAGAGAGGTGACTTCCGGAGTGGCATCCGAGAAGAGGAGCCGATGGATCGCCGGAGAATATTGGGAGGGCGTGGGAGGAGGAGCTCGCTTCCTTGAACACCATGGCGATTGCGAGGAGATCGGATTTAGGGTAAACGGTGGAGGAAGTTGGTGGATGATCGGGCGACGGGATTGATTTATATAAAAAAAAAAGAGGGCGCGTGGGGTCAAGGGTCCGTGTAAGTGGGGCCCGCGAAATGGGACCTCCCAAAGTTGTCCCGCCGAGACAAGATAAGCACGAGGAATATTTGGAAAATTATTTTCTTACTGGGGAACAGTGGTCGAACTTTACGGGTAGGATATTTGACATTCGCATCCGCAATGATATCGTATCACAGTAATATTTATAGCCCCATATAAGTGCTCCAAAGTTATTCGGCCAACCATGCTCATAATGTCGAGCGATTATTGCATGCGGAGGGCGCCCGCAGAGCTGTGCGCGCCTTCCGATCACAGCCGCACATCGCGGCTGTATGACAGTGGTGTGCGGCTGTGATCGGAGCTGCGCACGCCCTCCGCACCTAATAATTAGACCATAATGTCTTCTAGAAAATGTATTCTATAAACTTTGAATTTATCCTATCCTGTTATTTTGAGCCAATTTAGACTTGATGAAAGCTTTTCACAGAGGTTTGGTCAACTATTTGACTCTTAGTCAAGTGAGATTTGACCATGATTACATCTTAATTCAAATCAACATAAATAAAAATCTATTGAATCAATTTAATCCTTGTAATTTTTACTTTGGCTTCAATTAGAATTATGATTGACCACCCAATGCTATAGTTTTTTTTTTTTTAAAGCATGTTCAGAAAATGATTGACCATGGAACCCAGTTGCCCTCTCATGAATCAAATTGAGCTAAACTTATTCAAAACACTTGCTAAATTTTTCGAAGTTATGCTAAGCCTCTCTAAGACCCTTGGCTAGTTATTGTGGTCAACCCAATCCATGACTAAATAGAGTGGATGAAATTCTTTGACCTAAGCCTAAATTTTGCTCTCTTGGTTTAATTGAATCAAACTCGGTTGTGCAAAAATTCCCTAAGGCTTTGACTAATCGCTCTCACGTACCTCCCTAGACTCTATCTACCCTTGTGAGCTAGTTAGTTGGCACCAGATTGATTGGTCGCTCCAAGTTCATTTGTAAACTCAAACGATCTCATATCCTTAACTATCGACATAAGTAATATTATAGGTTGTATGTACATGCTCGTTTGGACGATCCTTAATATAATTGTCAAGTTAGTAGGGCTAGCAATATTTGAGTTTCCATCTTGGTTCATTTAAATGCACCTACAAACATATAATAATACGGTGAAATTTATAAATACTTATGTTTATTAGCTTCCGCAAATGTGAGAGAAGTTTGCTGACCTCTCATTCACACTAGCTCTATTAGTTCCCTAGAAGGTTGAGATCCAATAAGCTTGTGACAACATTATAATAATTAGAATAATTTGTGAGGAGACAAGTGGACTAATTTACAATGACAAAATATCTCATTACAATGAAGTTATTTTATTTATTAGAGAGCCCAATTTGGCTTCAAACCTAACTACACTTCAAATCAATAACTAAAATTTCAACCCCATTCAAATCTTGAACCATTGGATGATTCTCTTACTCAAACAATGGTTAAGATAATTTTCAATTCATCTCTATGTCAGCAATGAGTGAACCAGTTGATATAGTTTTTTTCTCCATACATAGAGGAAGAAGATGATGGCTGGAATATGCAACTTACCTTGTGATTGCATGGCATGATCCATCTCACATGACAAATATACTGTTTGCATAGTGTTGCAAATCCCATTAGATTCGACTTCTATTGATGTTTGAGATAGATTTTAATTCATTTCCATTACTAATGAGTGAACTATTTTCCACAGCTTTATCCTCCATAAATAGATGAAGAAGTTGATGGTTGAATATTGTCGTTTACCCCTCAATTATATGGATTGATCCATCTTACATAACAAAAGTATCCCATAAAATAAAAATAAAAAAAAAACTTAGGGAGTTTACATAAAAATTTAAAAAACACAAAAATAATCACTTAGAGATGGCGAACACTCAAGAAGATTACATATAATAACTTAGGGAGTTTATCAACACTTCGATAGAAGAAATTCACATGAGTATCCATTACCTTACCATAGATGCCAATTCATTTGAATTTAAACCTATCATAATCCAAATTGTCCAAATAACCGGTTTGGGGAAATACCTATTGAAGACTCAAACTTGCAATTAATCAATTTTCTAAAAAATTTGTGCCACATTCAAGTATAATGATGTCTTTAGTGATGTCATTTGATTAATATTTTCTCCTTTCTCTCTTAGGGATAAAGCCAAGATGTGGATCATCTGCTTAGCACCATGATCTAGCACCACATGGACTGACTTATCCCAAAATTTCATGGCCATGTACTTCCTCAAATCAATGACTACGAAATATATGAATGACATTAAGTCCTTAACTCAAATAGATGAAGAGTCGATCTATGAAGCTTATGAATGATTCAAGGAGTTGCTTATAAAATATCCACACAACCAACTTGATTGGATGATTATCCATAAAATTTATAATGGGCTGGTAGGTTCTTTAATTTCTATCATAGATGCTACAACTAGGGGTCCTTAACATCTAAATAATTTTAAGTGGTATATGAACAAACTGAGTAAATGACCACCAATAACTTTGAATGACCTTCTAATAGAGTCATCTTGAAAACGGTAGCTAGTGTGCATGACACAAACTTTCTAAATATCATAGCTTCATACGAAGTTTGATACTTCTAGAATGAATTTAGTGTCTGGATATCATGAGATAATTTATGAATTAGTAGGAAAATCTAACACTAATGTGTTAGAGGTTGTGAATGGTGTAGGAAATTATGTTCATAGCCCTTACTCCAATACCAACAACCTAGGATGGAAGAATCAACCCAATTTCCAATGGAACAATTATAACAATCAAGGTGTAGGAAACCGATAGTGGGGAAATAGTCTAGAAACGTTTTAGGTAGTAGGAATAACCAGGAAATTAATAACCAGAGACAACCTTACCAACCTATATTCACTTCCAATGCCCAACCTATGGATACCATATTTTGAAGTTGGTGTTACAAATGTAGAATCAATTGCAGAGCCAAGTTGTTCACATAAGGTATATTGAAAATAAAATTGAACAGTTGACAAACTTAATGAATAATAGACCACAAGAGATGCTCCCTAATAACCCTAAAGTGAATTTGAAGGATTAGAAGGTGGAGCAGTGTAAAGCCATTAGAGCAACTATTGGGATGTAGTGGTGAGATACTCGTATAATAGAGAGCAAATGTGTTGAGCCACACTTAGAAAAACTTCCCTCATCTCTTAGGATAAGAGAAGAGAAACCACCATCACGCTTTCTCTAGAGACTTTGGAGGCATGAGATGGATCAAAAGATATTCGAGGTTCTGGATGTTGTTAATAAACTCACCATAAAATTCTTTTTGATAAAGCCCTAGAAAAAATGTTAGGTTATGTTGGATACGTGAATAATGACTTAAAGAAAATAAAAAAACTACGAGCAGGTGAGACAATAGCCTTGATTGAGGAGTATAATGTCATCAATCAAAAGAAGTTTCCTTAGAAATTGAAAGAACCAAATAGTTTCACCATTCCTTGTGCCGTAAGAAAAATAGATTTAGTGGGATGGCCTTATGTGACCTAGAGTCAGGTATTGACCTTACGCCTCTATACTTTTTAAATATGTTAGGATTAGAAAAGATCCAACCCACTACAACCCCACCCCCCTTCAGTTAGCTGACCAATATATGACATATTTGAGGGGAGTGATAAAGGACATCCTGATTAAGGTTGAAAAATTCATATTCCCTTATAATTTTATGATCTTAGACATGGAAGACAAAAATGAGATTCTATTGATTTTTTGGAGACCCTTTTTAGTCCTTAGGCTAGCGATGATTGATGTTCATAAGGGGAAACTTATCATGAGAATGAATGATTAAGAAGTGACTTTTGATCTTCTAAAATTTATAAAGTTTCTCCAAGCCCCTAGGGATGATCAATAATAGAGTGTAAATGTGGTGGAGGGGGCGGTTAATGTTTAAGTTTATGAGCTTGAAGAATTACACCCTAAAGAGAAAGTTGTGGCAGATGAATTTTATTGAGAAATGACTAAGGAAGAATCCGCTCTTTATTTTGAGGCAAACCCTAGAACTTTTAGGGAGATGGTTGAGCCTGAAGATACCATGACCCACACCCAGGCCGTAGGACCATCCATAGGAGGAGCCTCGGTGATAGAGTTGGAGATTTTCCCTAAGCAGAGATAGTGTGATTTTTTAGAAGAATACTCTATTATGCCCTTCATGAGTGCAGACAAGTGTAGTGAATCACAAGAGGGGGAAGTGCTAGAAGCTTTAGGTAAAGAACTATTTTCTTAGTGTTTACCATCTGATTCGACCCCCGCCATACTACTTGGAAGATGATTGCAAAAGTGAAATTGAAAACTTAACGAAAAGTTTGAACTTAGGGGTTAGAAAGGACATCTATTTTTTGGAAGAGTCTAGAGTAAGAATAACATTTGGTAATTTAGGAAACACTTTATCACATTTAAAAATTAGAATGATTGATCAAGAGTTACTGAGAAGATAATTTGATCATGAGAACCCTTTTAGGCTTGATCTGATCTAACATAGTCTGGATGGGGACATTAGGCCAAACATTACTTGGGAGGTAACTCAAGCATTATCATTTGATTTGAGTATATTTTGTGTATTTTTGCATTGCATTTTTCTTTGAATTTTGTGTGTGTGTGTGTGTTAGATTAAATATTTTGATCGTAAGACCATTTCCATACTTTTTTAAATTTGAGTTGCAATCAATAAATTTTTACTATGACATATTCATATGATGCACTTTATGTTATGTTTACTAGCACACTTACCTATTCTAAGATGTTATTCACTATTATACATGCATTCTTCTTTCCTTTCTCGTATTCTCTCATATGACATTTATATAATAGAAATAAGTTTGAGGGAGGGAATGATACCTATAAACTTGCTCGAGAGGTATTCACATAGGTACGTTGTGAACTATAGCTTAATGTAGTAGCGCATGCTAGGAATTCTTAATATGATTATATTATTTAAGATTTTTATTAAAAGATGTTAATACTTATTGAAAAATGTAATTAAAATTAATTTTCTGATAACTGAATCCTCCACTTTAATATCTGTTACCTGAATCCTAAAAAACTTTGGAATAATTAAAATAATGTAATTAAAATATAAGCAGTTAACCCGAGACACTTTAAGTTTTTTAGTTCTTAACTTTTAAATGTATTATAATATTTTAGAGTTTTCATTAAGAATCATTTGAAACTTATCAATTAGGGAAAATTAGAAATTTAAATTTCATAAAAAAATAAGCTCAACATGATATATTAATTCTCAGTGCAATTAAAAAGAAAAAAAAATAAAAATTGTGAAAGGCCAAATCCAAAAGAAAATTCAAAACTAGCAGCTAATCTCCCTGAGTAGAAGTTTGAGGTGAGCATGAAAATAAAAAATAGATGTTCAAGTCATTTTCCAGTTAATAAGATTTAAATACTCTTTTAATGAAATTCTTATGATATTTTATTCAAGAAAAAGTTAAACGATTTTGAATTGGGTGGTTGATTATTAATTGATTTAAAAATATTTTTGAAAAATGAAAACAATTCAATCATGCCAAATTAAGAGTTCGAGATATGTTTAGGATCACGAAAAAGAGAACTAAAGAAAGTGTTAGGTTATTAGACATTAATGAAAATCTACCCTAAGATGATATTTGCATGCCTTTCATTTCACTTATATAATATATTTAGAAAATTATAGAGTCTCACATGAGAGCTCTAAATATCTTTTGAGTCCCAATTTAGATATGAGATTGCTTGAAGGCAAGTAATGAGTAACTTTGGGAGAATTGAAACGAGGTAAAACTATATATTTTTTCTGTATTAAATTTTGTATTTTATTCCATATTGATCGTGATTTAATGCTTGTGGAAGATTCTTTATGGTATTTTATTATTTTACAGGTTACAACTGTCGAACACACTTTAGGGAGCAGAAACACGATGCAAGCTATTGAGTTTCCTTGGCACAATCGTGCCTAAATGCAGTGTAAATACATATGCCTTCTTGTTGGTCTGACATAGTTACTCCAACATTTGACGTGGCTACACCGACCATGACATGTTTACGCCAATCTCAAGCATGGTCACACCATGTGATCAAACTTATTTTTGGCAAGAAATTTCATTTCGATTTTGGTGAGAGCTATAAAAATAAAAGCACAGGCACAACCTAAGGGAAGTTGGGTAGAGTTTGGAGGCTTTCCTTGTCAGGTTTTACAATTTTTTTTATAAAAGCCTCAGATTTTTCTTCCTCTTTACTCGGGGAGAAGCTCATCGGGTTATTTTTATTGGAGTATTTGAGAGGTTTGCATGATAGGAAGAGACTGAAGGCTTTGTATGAGAGTGATTGTGGAGAATTATCATTATAATTGAGAAGATTTAGTGGATTACAGAGAATAGTTGGCTTGTCGGTAAGTTCGTGTATTTTCTTTCATCGAAATCTTCAGTGTGTTTAACGATTTTTTTTGTATTTTTCCATTGCATGTCTTATATCTAATCCTCTTACACGCTCATGTGATGTAAATATATTATTTTTATCATTAGATTTCTCTATGACTTATAATTTTCCTCGTATATACTTTTTGTGCTTTTGAATGATGCACGTTGATGTGTTAATCTTTTGATCGTTATTTACTTCTATTATGACCAGTTAGGTAGTTAAAACTCCTTGTGATCTTGGACTTCTAATAATTGCCTAAAAGAACAAGTAGGTTAACACACAATAACTTAGTCAAATAGCTATATTGTTTGTAGGAAATTACAACTTAGATAGAGGATCCGAGAAATTCTGGAAAATGGCGTCCCCTCTTAACTGTAATATGATTTTCAACTCTCTTTATAATATTGACATAGGCTAAGGAGAAATGTGTCCTTGGCTGCCAACTATAACGTAGGGGAACACATGGGAAAACAAAGAGAAAAAAATATTCTAGTGGCACAGAAGCACGTGCCACTTTATCTCTGAAGGACTTAACACTTTTGCTTGTTATTTCTATTCTCCGCCTTTTTTGCTTACTGCTTTTTTAAGAAGGTTAGATTTCCATTCCTGCCTTTTGATTACTCCAAACTAGATTCAATGATTTGGTAAAATATAACTTCTTCTGCTAGAAATATTTTGACACATTCTTATGGGACGATACACATACTCTTTTATCCGTACATTACTTGACCGACATATATATTTACACGATTGACCAAATTGCCTCACATTAACTTTGTGCATCAGGAAGACTTTTGAAATCTTTGAACATTACTAGATCAATTCCTACTTTTACTTTGGCCACAAAAAAGACAAGCAACTACAACAAAGAGTTGAGCAAAAGTTGAACAAATTTTGCAAGGGAAAAATTTTCATCCATAAACAACATGCTACACAATGATATGAGCTTTCACAACAAAGTTAACAGAATCATGAAGAGCAACATCGATGTTAATTTGACCATTGACTCTTTCAAAGATAAGGTGTGATCTATAAGTTTTGAGTAGACCACAAACAAATGAACACATATTTTTCTAGCTATATAAGTTATATTATTCTCTGTCCAATAGTCAAGTGACATATTATGAAGTTTCACCCAAATAGAAACAACTTTAAAATCTTCACTAGATTAAAATCATTGATCACTTTTCGAAAATAAATTGTCTACTATAGATAAACCCTAGACCACACATTAACACCATATAAAGATCCTCTATATGGTAAAATTTAAAAGAGAAAAATCTTCGGTAAGAGATAATAAGTTAATAATATCTTTTAACTTTCACATCATATTGTCAGAAAAATTACACGCTCATCGAACACACAACCGACCAATGCTAGGCTCCAATGTCTGGAGTCCCTTTCGACTTCTTGATCAAAGAAATAGACTTGGTCATCCGCATAAAATATATAAGAAAGAGAGAAGTTAGATGGGCTATAGATATTGGAGGATAAAAACCATTTCTAGCTTAGAGAGGGACCTTGCTCAAGAAGAGTGCGGCGAGAAGAAGAAGAACGAAGTGGAAGGAAAGAAGATATCTCCCCACAGGAGCAAAAGGAACACGTGGATATTAGCCAATTACATATTAAAATAAGGTGAGATGATAAAAAATTAATAATGAAATATTTAAAAACTCTTTTTAAATTAAATTTTAACTTTTTTTTTAATAGAATTAAAAAAAAAAATTGCTGTCGTGAGGCAATTTGCATCTAATAAAGTTGCCGGTTTTGTTTCGACATCTCACAGTGTAGCACCGTCCTTTTTTTTTTATAATTTCTATTTTTTTGTTATGAAAACTCGTAAATAGGCACGTGATGGTGAGGTGGCAGGTCAGAAGAAATTACTTAATTTTTTGAGAAATATTATTTTTAAGAAATTACAGGTGGCAATAAAATATTGGATGGAAGACTTTTTTGGCTTTGGTGCTCTAGATAGCCAGCCAGACATTTTTCCAACAAGAACAAGATTTTTTTTTTAATTATTATTTCGACAGCGCCGATCTTATCATTCCCCATGATCATACAGAATTTAATCGTTTTAGCCATTGGGATTCCACTGCATTTAAATTCATTTTGTATTTAGAACATAAATACTTGCTCGTATCGCTGAAGAATTTTTCTAATTTTATTGTAATATGATATAGAAAATATAATTATTGTTCTTAATATAAATGAAACAAATATAATATTATGGGCAGTCTGATCAACTCATGGCAATCGAAGCATATTTAAATAGTTTGAAGTTTTAGTGTTTTAAAATTAACAGTTTATGAATGAAATTAATAGTGAATTATTTCTCTAAGAGAGAGAGAGAGAGAGAGAGAGAGAGAGAGAGAGAGAGAGAGAGNTCAGAAAATATAATTATTGTTCTTAATATAAATGAAACATATATATACTCCTAAAAATGCTAGCTGTAATAAAGGCCGACTGACCGCTTTATTCGGCCAGCCACACAGCCGACCCATTGGCCACATGCCTGATGGATTCAACAACCAAAATGTCCTTAAGACGACCGAAGATTCGGTAGACGACAGAAGATTCGGTAGACAACCGAAGGTCATCTAGATTACCAAAGGTTTGCTAGACCATCGAAGCTTCGTCAGACGACTTAAGAATTGCCAGAGGACCAAATGTCCGCCAAACTACTGAAGGCATGGAATACGATCAAAGGTTCGTCGGAAAACCGACGAATTGCCAGATGATGAAAGGATATTCCCAGCTGACTAGAAACAAGCATCCATGCCAACGATCGGGCAAAGGCTCAGGTACAAAAAAAAAAAGATGACAAAATCAATTATAGATATGAAGAGATACAATAAAAGACAAAAATGACTTGTCACCCCCTATTAAAGTAGAGGTGATTATATAATTTAACTCATTGATTATAATACTCTTTCCTTATGTTTTAATATTGCATCTTGTTATTCAAATTTCTTATTATTATATGACTATTGTAGAGCTTATGATAGCATTGTCATGACACTCAAATATTATAATGATGATTTAATTGTGTATATTGATTTACAAAACTCATATATCGCATGAAATGTGAAGACATAAGCAAGTGTTGTTGCTAAAAGTAGTGCTTTATAAGGCATTATGACTTTCATTAGATGGTAGTTTGATTTTATAGATTCTAGTCCAAATTTTATGGTATGGAGTGAACTTAGATGCAAGGAATTGTATTAATAAAGTTAAACAAGTTACCCTTGAACTTTGTTGAATGAAATGTCAATTGATTGTATGCTTATGATAAACTTAGTCATTTTCTTGTGTGCTGGACTAAGTACTCAAGATAATATTATTCTCTTACAACAAAATAAATTGGTGTTCACATAATAATATTGTTAATATTTAGACTTTTATCATTGAAATTTTCTCATAATACTTAAATGGAAGAAAGAGTTAGGATAAGGCATGACTTTGTGCAATTTAAGTCTTGATTTTTGCATGCATTTATTTTTTTAGTCAAGAAGGTCAACTAATTGTCATCATTATACTCCTTTAATTTTATTCTAGTTATAAGTTCATAAGGCTAAAACTTAATATATTTGAGTACTTGCATATTTCTTAGTTCATTATCTTATTATGGAGTTCTTCAAATTAGTGCCATGATTTTTCAATTACACTTTTATGAGTATCTCAATTTATTTGCAATTCATCAACTCCAGTTAAAGCTCATTCATTTCTTGACCTGATCCTTGTTATAGAGTCTCCAATTATTGAGTGCTCTCTTTTCTTAATTGAGTAAAAGCTAATTTCTAAACCAATTTTGCTGTTCTCACAATCTTATCTAAACAGTTTGAGGGAGAAGATATATTATCCATTTTGTTGTTCTTGATAGAAATACAGTGCCTCCAAACTAATCTAAGAATTAGAGTTTTGTGTTGAGAAATTATTTCTTAGGGTTGCCTCATCTTTTGTGGTTGTGTTTGAGCCTTAAGAAAACCTAAATTAACAAACCAAATAACACTGAAAGTGGCATGATGCATGGATCAACAATTTAAAATATTTTATTATGTTGTTCATAATATTTTATGGAGGGAGCCAAAATATAAGATAGTTAAGATTAAAGATTTGAATGTAATACATGTAAATATGAAAGTTTAAACACTTTATACATAAATATGTAAGANTATAAGATCTTTAAGATTAAAGATTTGAATGTAATACATGTAAATATGAAAGTTTAAACACTTTATACATAAATATGTAAGAATTGTGTGGTTTATGTAAATGCCCCAACTCCATTAAATTTATCTTGTATTAAGTATAATATGAATATAATTTATCATAATTAAAAATTTCTCATTTTTTTATTTATAAAAAAGAATTCCAAAGTACAGATTCTCAAAAAATTTAAAAGTAAAAATAACAATATATATATATATATATATATCCTTCAATATGGATAACATCAGAGGAAGGTCAACCTTATCCATAGATCCGTCTTCCCATTTTTTCATCTCTAACAAACTCAATGGAGGCCCTATCAGTCAACATCCCAGTCCAAGTAGGCTATGCCGGCAAGGAACAGAAAAATATTTATACGAAAATTCCTACCTTTTATTTATTTTTATATCAAAACTTTGTATAATTTTAATACATAAACCTTTATCAAAGAATAGACCTCATATCTTACAATAACTTTTATAAGCAATTTCACATATAATTTTAATCCTCCAAGCTACAAAAATTAAAAATGAAAGAATTACATCCATTAGTTGAGCTTAAACTTCAACCAAAATGCCTTTAATTCAAATCCTTGCATATACGATTTTACGAGTATTTGCCGGGCAGCTAACAAAGGAATGAGAAGACATCACCTGTAGATTTTTCTTCAAGAACATTCAGATAATTGCACACACAGCACTTGAACATTGCTATTTATAAAATTAACACCCACCGTGATTTTTTTGAATTACCAAACCGATGCATTTATTCGTGGCACAACAAAATGATTTAATTTGATAAATATGAAAAAAAAAAATTTATCTACAAATTTGAAAAATGGATGAAAAAAAGTGCTATATTTGTAAATACAATGTTTCAAGTGGTATATATACCCTAATCATACAAACATTTCTAAAAACTAAAAAAAGGAAGAATTACATACATTAATAAATATTTAGGACCACTATATATACAAATTGAATAACAAAGGAAATAAATGAAATAAAAGAAAAGATTAATAAAGAGTGTTATATGTAAGATATGTAGCAGCAATAGAGGCTATACAGATTAAAAGA
>JXCR01125195.1:5706-25065 GCA_002079205.1 Phalaenopsis hybrid cultivar
TTTATCGATTAGATTTTATGGGACCATTTGTACCTTCATTGGGATATATATATATATATATATATATATAATTTTAGTGGACTATGTATCAAAGTGGATTGAAGCAATCACTTTACCTCAATGTGATACTCGAAGTGTTTCAAAAATTTTAATCAAAAATATTTTTACAAGATATGGAATGCCGAGAATAATCATCACTGATGGAGGATCTCACTTTCTAAACAAATGAATTGAAAACTTGGTGGGAAAATATAATATTATAGGAAGAATTGTAACTTCTCATCATCCTCAGACTAGTGGTCTAGCTGAAGTATCTAATCATGAAATTAAGAGAATTTTCAAAAAAAATGTAAATTCTAATAAAATGGATTTTGCTGCTAGATTAGATACTGCATTATGGACTTATAGGACAGCTTATATGACACATATATGAATGTCCCCATAGAGATTAATTTTTGGGAAGACTTGTCACTTACTAGTAGAATTGGAGCATAAATCTTATTGGGTGATTAAGGAGTTTAATTTTAATTTAAAAGATGCTGGTGAGGAAAGATTGTTGCAACAGAATGAGCTTGAAGAGATTAGGAATGAATCTTACGATAATTGTTGACCTCAATTTTGGTTGAGGTTTAGTTTCTCCTCTTTACTGGCCTAGGGTCTAGCCATAGGAATTTTCCTGTTGATTATTCCTAGAAAACTAGACATGGCGCCCTCACCATTAGAAATTCTACCCTCTTCTTTACTCAACCTAAAGTTCCACATGTTGGTCTCAACCTCTAAGTACTTAGTAGGTGGGGTCACTATGAGGGAAACTCAAGATGACACACCACTAAGCCCAATTAGGATTAAAATTTGGCTAAGTGTCCAAATTACACTAATTTGCCCCATTAAGGGTCTTCACCCACATAATTCTTAAATTGAATCATAAGTGATAATTACCCTATTCTTAGGGACAATTGGAACATCAATGTTCACTGAGCATTAAGGATATTTACGGGATGAACCATTAAGCAACATAATGAGTTTAAACGGACTCAAGGCTTTTCACTAATTGGTGTGAGAGAGGCATGGACCTGCTTCCCTCTCCTAACTTGTTGGATACCTCGGAGGCCTATTAAACTTAATATTTCTCGCTTAATGGAATCATCCTTAATTAAAATTTTAAGGACTCAATAGGATAGAACATAGAGTTAGGAAACCCCTCAGAACTCTACTTTTCCTGCTTTTCACAAATGCCCTCACATGCATTTTCAAGTTTCAGGTGGTGGAACGAGAAGAATCGCTAGGTACACTTTTACAGTTTTCAGCGTTGCCTTTTTGTACTTTCATGTTGTACTTCTATACCCGCAAATTTGCATGCTAAACAACGATATCACCCTGCATGAAAATTAAAACCATCAGGATAGCCAGGAAACCATAACCAAAACCAAAACTAAAATCAACCAAGATAAATATTACTGCCACAACATTCAAAATATAAAACAACTCAAAATTTAATCACAAACATCACATAAAACTACAATTGCAACTAAATTAAGACGTCTCTATCGGATGATCGGGAATCCCTCAAAGGAGGTAACCTATGATTGCTAACGAGGCTTCTCACGATTTAAATGAAATTATGGAACTCATTAAGTTGGGTTTGATAAGTTCATTTGGACTAAGTGAATCCAATAGAAAATAGTGATGTCGGAACGAGGGAACCATAGGATCCTAACCGGTGTCGCTCTAATCAACTTTAACATGCCCTCATAAAATTTAAGGAACTTCCACCATAGGGCCACCTGATTTGATATTATAACTTGACACACTAGATAACTCAAACTCGTCACAGAAGGAGCTTGGAGCTAGCATGGTGGGCGGCACGGCCATCTTCAACAGCAAAACTTGTCTTCCCCAGCTAAACCAATCTTTCTTCCTTAGACTTAAACAACAAAGCCGTAGGACTTCGAGGTCTCTTGCTTATGCAACGTAAATCCTCACCTTATCTTTAGGCCTTTGCATAGCTCTGCTATACAATATAAGCCCTAACTCATCTTAAGATTCTGAGGTTGTCGTTTGCCATGACCTAAATCTTCACATCTTCCAGGCTATTTGTGTGATCATTTCACACGAATGTAATCCCTAACTAATAAAATTGGCAGGATGAAACACCTAAATATTTCTCCTCAAAACTGAAGCCAAACATTAAGATAGCTTGGGAAGTAACCAAGGTTCTACTCTGGATCCATGACATCCCCTAGTCCTTCTTCCTTTGGATTCTACAATAAAATGTTCCAAATTTGGATCCATGACATCCCCTAGTTCTTCTTCCTTTGGATTCTATAATAAAATGTTCCAAATTTGGGTTCTCCTCTGGATCCATGACATCCCTTAGTTCTTCCTCCTTTGGATTCTACAATAAAATGTTCCAAATTTGCTAGATCCATGACATCCCCTAGTTCTTCTTTCTTTGGATTCTACAATAAAATGTTCCAAATTTGATCAATCCCCTTTCACACCTTTGCATCCAATTTCATTGAAGAGTCCTACCCTTTGAAATTCCTTGAAGATAATATTTCTTGATTTTTTCGAGAGTTTTCTTAGGTGACTTTGGTCATTTAAGATGTAATTAACTATAGGGGTTTGCCCTTATAGAAAGGGAGTCTTCTTAAGTGACTTTGGTCATTTAAGATGTAATTAACTATAGGGGCTTGCTCTTATAGAAGTTTTCTTAGGTGACTTTGGTCATCTAAGATGTAATTAACTATAGGGGCTTGCCCTTATAGATCTTCTTAGGTGACTTTGGTCATTTAAGATGTAATTAACTATAGGGGCATGCCCTTATAGGATTTTCGGTGACTTTGGTCATTTAAGATGTAATTAACTATAGGGGCTTGCCCTTATAGGAAGCATGTTCTATAGTGGCTTGCCCTTATAGGAAGCATGTCCAACCTTTGAAATTCCTTGAAGATAATATTTCTTGATTTTTATCGAGAGTCTTCTTAAGTGACTTGTCCTACTCTTTGAAATTCCTTGAAGATAATTTTTCTTGATTTTTATCGAGAGTCTTCTTAAGTGACTTTAGTCATTTAAGATGTAATTAACTATAGGGGCTTGCCCTTATAAGAAGCATGTCCAAACCCAGCTATTCTTTGAAGATAATATTTCCTGATTTTTATCGAGAGTCTTCTTAGGTGACTTTGGTCATTTAAAAGCGTTGAAGAGTCCTACCCTTTGAAATTCTTTGAAGATAATTTTTCTTGATTTTTATCGAGAGTCTTCTTAGGTGGCTTTGGTCATTTAAGAATATTTCATGATTTTTATCGAGAGTCTTCTTAGGTGACTTTGGTCATTTAAGATGTAATTAACTACTTTCTTGACTTTTATCGAGAGTCTTCTTAAGTGACTTTGGTCATTTAAGATGTAATTAACTATAGGACTTGCCCTTATAGGAAGCATGTCCGAACCCAGCCTACCCTTTGAAATTCCTTGAAGATAATATTTCCTGATTTTTATCGAGAGTCTTCTTAGGTACTTTGGTCATTTAATATGTAATTAACTATAGGGGCTTGCCCTTATAGGAAGCATGTCCGAACCATTTGGTCATTTAAGATGTAATTAACTATAGGGGCTTGCCCTTATAGGAAGCTTTTCTCGAACCGTCCTACTCTTTGAAATTCCTTGAAGATAATTTTTCTTGATTTTTATCGAGAGTCTTCTTAAGTGACTTTAGTCATTTAAGATGTAATTAACTATAGGGGCTTGCCCTTATAAGAAGCATGTCCAAACCCAGCTACATTTAAGATGTAATTAACTATAAGGGATTGCCCTTATAGGAAGTATGTCTGAACCCAGCTTAATATAAACCCTATTTAATCCTTTATCTTAAATAGGGGAACTTGTCGGCAAATACAAAGCTTTCGCAGACCAAACGGACGTCATACTTTCCTTAGTTTATTGGAACGAGCCTCATTCTCAATTCTTGTATTTATCCTTCGGGATAGATACAGGATTTGAGGTACAGTGCTCTTTCATTTTAAACAGAAAAATATGGGGTCAGTTTGATTTCATATTTCAACGTCCTTTCGAAGCGGGCGACGGGATTTCAATTCCGGTGACCGACAGCTTCTTACGGGCAACCCCACAAACCAACCCGAAATAATCGCCGACAGCTTCTGGCGACTCCGCTGGGGAGAAGCTTTTCTCTCCATACAAATCAAAAAAATATTATCTTCACACATCGGTAATATGTCCATGCTCTCTTCGACCAGATTACCTTTCTTTTGTTGGCATACTTTACCCATTTCTATCTTGGGAAAGTATAGTTAACTCCTTGGACTTCAGGACTAGCATTGGCGTACTTTACCCATTTCTGTCTTGGGAAAGTACGACTAACTCCTTGGACTTTAGGACTAGCTGTTCAACCATCTTTGAACAATCTTGGGAAAGTACAACCAACTCCTTGGACTTCAGGACTAGCTGTTCAACCATCTTTGAACAGAAGAAAGTACAGCTAACTCCTTGGACTTCAGGACTAGCTGTTCGACCATCTTTGAACAGAGGGGTTCAGAAGGCCACTAAGGGTACAACCAACTCCTTGGACTTCAGGACTAGCTGTTCAACCATCTTTGAACAGAGGGGTTCGGTTAACTCCTTGGACTTCAGGACTATCTGTTCAACCATCTTTGAACAGAGGGGTTCAGGAGGCTTGTTGGCATACTTTACCCATTTCTATCTTGGGAAAGTATAGTTAACTCCTTGGACTTCAGGACTAGCATTGGCGTACTTTACCCATTTCTGTCTTGGGAAAGTACGACTAACTCCTTGGACTTTAGGACTAGCTGTTCAACCATCTTTGAACAATCTTGGGAAAGTACAACCAACTCCTTGGACTTCAGGACTAGCTGTTCAACCATCTTTGAACAGAAGAAAGTACAGCTAACTCCTTGGACTTCAGGACTAGCTGTTCGACCATCTTTGAACAGAGGGGTTCAGAAGGCCACTAAGGGTACAACCAACTCCTTGGACTTCAGGACTAGCTGTTCAACCATCTTTGAACAGAGGGGTTCGGTTAACTCCTTGGACTTCAGGACTATCTGTTCAACCATCTTTGAACAGAGGGGTTCAGGAGGCCGGACTAGCTGTTCAACCATCTTTGATCAGAGGGGTTCAGAAGGCCATTAAGGACTCTTTAAATTTTTATGTGGAGTCGGACCACCAATAGGTGAGTTGGTGGATTAACTCCACTAGGGCATTTTTCTGTCACGAATTGGGTCACGCACTGGGTCCCAAACTTTCTCACAACTCCTTTTCACATTTGGTTTGCTACTTCACAAATTGAACTAACTCGTGTTGTGCTGTGCGCACTTTGAAATATTAATTTAATTTTACACCCTTTTAAATAAAGATGTTAAAATTACCTATAAATTAAGACCCGCCCGGTCTACAGATTAACCTCTATTTTCAGTTCTTGCACTAAAGATTACAAGGTTTTTGGCCAGATAGCTAGCCCTAAAACTTTCTGTTTTAAAGCCCGCTGCGATGGCTTACCCAACACTGACCTTTTCTTGCAACCTGCTGATGGACCGCAACGCCCTTAATGTCGCTCCCACCATCAAGTTCGGAGCTGGATTTGAAGACCTCGAGGTTATCCCCGGAAAAGCCTTGTTCTGGTAATGATGATCGCTGCCCAGAAAGTTCAAGAGTTGTCTGCAGAATTCAGTTTAAACTGCCTTCAAGACTTCCCTGCCGGCAAGAAGGCTAAAGCTGTTGCTGTCACGACACCCGCCAAACCTGTTATCCCCGTCGTTGCAAAGGGGAAGGAAGTGATGATTGTCAAAGATTTGACTGATGGATTAACTGTTCCACCACCTGTGTTTGAGATCGGGTCAAGCTCAAGGACTATACCACTGACCTGAACTCAAAGGAGGAACCGCAATAGGAGAATTCTGAGGGCCATCAAAGCCCAGACTCCTGAAAACACACCTGACGAGGAGGAGCCTCATCAAGTTGAAGAGGTATTACCGGAAATTTACCCACTCCTGCGAGGGAGTAGATTCCATCCTCTGACAGAAATCGATGGATATGAGAGTATCCGGAACATTGCTGCTGCATTCCCATCACCTCGTGGACATGGTGAGGAGGGAAAGAAATTCAGCCCCATCAACTGAGTTAGTGCAGTCTTCAAAAGGCTTCCTATTAAAGAAGGATGTTCTGTTAGTGAATTACTTAAACGAGTGGGACATGCAATTTCCCCTCATATGAAGAATGAAAATTTGAAGGATAATAAGTCCGCTACAAAATCTCATAGGTCGACTATAGAGTCACCTACCTGTGTTCCCGTTCGGATCCATTTGGGAAACTGAGTCGATACTATTATGGTCACCACCGATCATACCACCACCAGAACCACAGGTCGCCAGCCAATTAAGTCAAGACTGGGTCCGAGAGGTTTACCCATTATTCCTACAATCATGGAAAGAAAGACAAGACATTTACTTGACACTGTAGTCGGTCCACACCACAGGGAGCATACCTTCCCTCGACATACCGATGTCTCTACTGAGACACCCCGTCCTGAGGCATCATCTTTGAAAAAGAAGAGTGCATGGGTAGGTAAGGTCGCTGCACCGATACAGTTCAGTGAGCCTGCAAGACAAGAAGCAAAACTAGTGCCTGAAATATCTGACATCGTCGCGATAATAGCCAACAAGATGGAGGAACAAGTTGAGCATTTCCATCAGGGTCCTCCAAATCTTAAAGCAATCAAGGAATCGATAATTGAAGAAAAAGTTTGTAAACTCAAGATTGAGATTTCTGAGTTAGCTCGAGAACACAGAGTTTCTATCAATAGTGTCAACGAGGATTTTGATTACAATGATTACTTGGAGGAAGATTTCATGGATGTCCATGTGATCAAAACCAGAGCTACCACATCTGTGGCGAGGATCAACCTCACACGGAAGAGAACGTTGTAGATGAGCTGCATAGGGTTATCCTCCTCAGGGATGAGCAAGTTGTTCTACTGGAGAAAATCGTAGATGAGCTGTGTAGGGTTATCCTCCTCAGGGATGAGCAAGTTGTTCTACTGGGGAAAAGAATAGAAGAGATGACTGCAATTACGACCGCCATGGCCACCATTCAGGGGCAATCACAAGCACCACGATTGGATTCTCCAAAAATTAACCAGCCAAAAATCATACACATCATAGATGAAAGAAGGGAGGCTACTTTAACAAACAAAGAAGAACAACCAAAGAATGATTCTCCATCAAGTGCCATGCCAAAAAAGAGTTCAAGCAAATGGTTGAACAAGTACGGGATTGCCTTAGCCCATTCCAAGGGCAGTGCATCAATTTTAAAGGGTAGACTTATCCAAAGGAATTTGATGTCGTGCCTTTCCTCAAGAGCTTTGTAACCCCAAACTTCAAGGTATTTGATGGGACCGGAAATCAGAGACAACACATAGCACATTTTTGAGCCAATTGTGGAAACACAAGGAATAGTGAAGCTCTACTCTGACAGCAGTTCGTTATTAGCTTGTCAGGGACTGCTTTCGACTGGTACGCCGACTTGCCCAACGGGTCAGCTAAAATATTTTTTGAGTTAGAATAGTTATTTGTGAAAAGATTTGTTGGGGTGCAGCATCATGTGCCTATTGGAGAACTCATGATGGAGAAGCAGAAGCCTAATGAAACTTTAGCAGACTATATTTTGAGGTGGAAAAACCTTAGCATAAAATGTGAACCTCAGCTACATGAACATCAAGTGGTTGAGATTCTACTCAAAAGCATTCATGGGCCAGTAGATTTCATGCTAAGGGACACACCATCAAATCCTTCAAGAAGCTACTCAGTAAAGCCAGCAGTCTGCAAGAAGAAATCAAGCTCATGGAGCCACATGAAAAGGCCAAGGTGACCAGAGTATTCGAAAAGAAATCAAGGGTAGTCGCAACTGTCGACAAAGGAAAGCAGCCGATAAAGATATATGCAGAAGATCATCGTCAGTCTTCGTCACAGTACTCTCAGAAAAAGAGCAGTCAATCCAACCAACGACAGTCGCATGAGGGATCACCCCGAACAACGGGTAAAAGAATATCCCTGCTAGAGCTACAGAAAGTTGTTTACTCCTTCAAAGATAAAGCTGTACGTAAGATATTCAAATGCTTGATGAAGAAACCAGAATTCAAACTGCCTGATCGAAAGAAACCCGAACAGGTGGATAAGAAGAATGAACCAAATTATTGCCCGTACCACCGGTTGCTTGGGAACACTATAGACAGGTGTTTCATCTTTAAAAACTGGCTCAAGAAGAACCTGAAGGAAAAAAACATTACAATCCCAAAGGAATATTTAAGAGAACCTGAAAAAGGTTCCATAAACATGATTTCAACTGAGTCAATCTCCTCGATTGATCCATATGTCGGAACAGATGGATGGAGTACAACTTGGGATGAACTCAAGAGGGTCCTCAATCAAATGCAAGATTCATTGAAACAAGCTTCTACAAATATCGAAGAAGGATGGAATGAGGTGTGGAGCAGATCATCCAAGAAGATACTAAACAAGCTACAGTCTGCATCAAAACAAGCCTCCATTCAGAGTTTGCAGCATACCGAGCCTGAGATGAAGATTTCACCAGAAAATTCATCATCGTCCAGGATAAAGAACAAGAAAAAGAAGAGATACCCAGCCAAGATCGATAGCACGGGGGGTAGGATATGGGCTTCCTCTACTAGATTGGTTGTCTCGGATTTGGGAAAGAAAGTCCTTGAACCCTTGACTTTGTATGATTATCTTTTTGTCCCTCCGGGGTCATATGAATATAATGGTTGTGATTTCGGCTACGTTCTGACTATTTCTGGTAATAACATGATGGATTACAACCAAGCTAATTGCAATCTCGATCCCCAAAATGATCATCAAATCGTACTTGAGTCCGATGAACTTGTTGTCAGGTCTAAAGAAGACATCAACGATATCGCTTACGACAGCACTGATAACGAAGAACCAACTCTCGAGCGTCATGGTACACCACTTGTCATCATCTTAGATCTTTCCAATGAGGAGGAAAAGACACCGGAAGATTAAACAATGATATCTCAAGAAGAAGAAGTCACAGAGGTTAACTTGAGGAGCGGAAAGGTGTTACCACCAAGAACAGCTCCAGCAGACAAAGGAAAACAGATAATGACTCAAGAAGAGATACCCCCACCTCCGCCAGTGGAAGAACCGCATAATCAAGATAAAATTGGAGGATCATACAAAGTATATTACAACATGCTAGCTCATCTTAGGAAGTTGCCTGCCCGACTAAGAATCTACGACGCTTTGATCCTGTCAAAGGAGATGAGAGAATCTCTGGTTACAGATTTGCTAGATCTAGAAATTTGCTTAGCTCAGTAGGCTAGCACATCCTCAGAGGAAGTTTGCTCGTTGAGAAACCAGTTAGGGGTAACCTTTACAGACGAAGACTTGCTGCGCGGTACCGCCGACCACAACCGTCCGCTCTACATCTCAGTCAACATTGGCAGATTTGTGTTATCCAGAGTTTTAGTGGATCCTGGAGCATCTCATAACTTCATGAGTCTATGGACGTTAGCATATTTCGACTACAACATTCAGGAGCTCATCCCTGATAAGATGATGTTAAGAGGATTCAACCAAAAGGGAGAAAGAGCCCTTGGATCAATCTCATTACTTATGAAGGTTGGAGAACTTGTAACAACCGTTAAATTTCATATCATCGACGCCGAGACCTCTTTTAACGCTCTATTGGGTCGACCGTGGATTCATGAGCATAACATGGTTCCATCATCCCTACATCAGTGCATTAAATACCGGAAATATGGTCAAGAAAATTGCATCAAGGGAGACCTACAACCGTTTTCATTACATGAAGTTGATATCCATGAAGATGCTGCCTACTACGCGCCTCCAAAGAAGACTATCTTCTCACACGAAATTTTGACACACAAAGATAAAGATTCAGAGCGATCACAAAAAGAAGGCCATACAACTCCGCTTCAACAACCTTCTACCACTCCCCTACGACGAGTTGGTGGAGGTCTTCTAATTCTTGCACACGAGGTCGAGGTCGGGGATGCGGACGAGGAAAGATCAATTTAATTGTTGAACGGACTAGGTCAGCTATCAACATTGGTGATAAAGACAGTTCTGAAGATGGGGTAATTATGATAAAACAGAAGAAGCCTCAGTACGAGATATCCCTAGAAGATACAGAGAGGAATGAATATGAAATATTGTATGATCGGATAAACTACTATGTGAATACTATGACCCTCACTCCAATTCTCCCTCAAAAGATCAAGAGTTTAGAGGTCAAGAAAGTCTGTAGTGTTGGTTCAAAGCCTATCAAATTTTACCGCGCTTCTACATCTACTGAGCTTGAAAAACATGTAAATTTGGATGTTGATTCTAATAAATTAATGGAATTGCCTTTTGGTTACTTCTCGCCTTGTGTTCAAAAGTTAATTCAACTGGGACTTTTACCAAAACAAATGCCAAAAGATAAATTTCAACTCTTTTAAAAATTGTGGAATACTAAAAGACGAACTCCCAATTCAAAAGAAGGTCTCGGATTTGGTATAGTTGGACCAATCGATGATTCTAAATTTTGCATGGTTATTACTAGTTAGTCAGAAAAAGATTGTCTCGTTATAGATGATGACTCTACTGATCAACCAAAAGAAGATGCTCCACCAGAATTTGAGGAAGAAATTAAATCAACTATCGATGAAATGAAAGAGATTAACCTCGGGACTAAAGAACGACCCCGGCCTACATTTATAAGTTCTCTACTTGATGACGAAGAATCTGCAGAACTGGTCAAATTATTAGCAGAATTCAAAGATTTCTTCGGGTGGAGCTACGATGAAATGCTAGGACTGTCAGCAGAGGTTGCAGTCCATAAACTTGGGGTAGACAAGAATGTAACCCCAGTAAAACAAGCTCCTAAGAGAATGCGCCTCGAAATAGAACAATAAGTCATCGCCGAGGTAAAGAAATTGATAGATGCCAACTTTGTTAAAGAAGAGCAGTACCCCACGTGGTTAGCCAATATGATACCGGTTAAAAAGAAAAATGGACAGATCCGCGTCGACTTCAGAGATTTGAACAAGTACCAAAAGACGAGTTCCCACTACCTATACCGGAAATGATGGTGGACATTGCTTCAACACATGAAATTTTCTCCTTCATGGACGAATCGTCAAGGTATAAACAAATCAAGATGGCTCCCGAGGACACAGCGTTTACAATTTTCAGAACACCGATTGGAATCTTCTGCTACACAGTGATGTCGTTCGGCCTAAAGAATGCCCGAGCGACATATCAGCGTGCAATGACAAAGATTTTTGACGACCTCATTCACAATCAAGCAAAATGCTATGTGGATGCTCTGGTCATCAAAAGTAAACAGAAAATAGATCATTTGTACGATTTGAGGATTGTGTTTGAACGGTTACGACGATATGACCTTAAAATGAATCCCTTAAAGTGCACCTTCGGCGTCACCTCTGAGAAATTTCTAGGATTCATTGTCCTGACATCGGGGAATCGAGATCGACCCAGATAAGATTAAAGCTATCTTAGAAATGCCTCCCCACAAAACCTTGAAGAGGTTATGTTCCTTTCAGGGGAAGTTGGCATATCTGAGATGCTTTATTTCTAATCTCTCAGGTAAGTGTCAGCCTTTCTTGGCATTAATTAAAAAGGACGCCAAATTTATTTGGAAAAAAAAATGACAGCGGGCCTTTGCGGACGTTAAATAATATTTAATGACATCTCCTGTTTTGGCAGCTCCTATCCCAGGAAAATTGTTGATACTTTATACCGCGTCTTTGGATGACTCTCTTGGAGCCCTCTTAGCCCAAGTCAATGAGGAGGGAAAAGAAAATGCTCCCTACTACTTGAGTTTCGTCTAATACCGACGGAGTTAAGGTATCCACCTATTGAGAAGCATTGTCCGACACTAATTTTTGCTGCTCAGAAGCTTAGACATTACATGCTTTCTCATAAGATTACCCTAATTTTGAAAGTTAATCCATTGCAATTTTACCCGACCAACACTCTCCGGACGTTTAGCGAGATGGTCAATGATCTTATTGCAATTTGATATAACTTTTGTGCCCCTCCTGTGCTATCAAGGGGCAGATTTTAGCAGATTTTCTCGTTGCACACCCACTATTAGCTGGGTCCTCTCTCAACGACGAGTTACCAGATGAGCAGATACTACAAATGGAATTTTTCAGTGCACAGCACTGGGAAATGTACTTCGATGGTGCCTCGTCAGCCAGGAAAGACAAGGGATCAGGCACAGTTATACCAGGCAAGGCATGGATCGGTTTGATCTTTATTAGCCATATAAGGGTATGTTGAGGTTTTTGTACCAGTTGAGAGAGCCATGTACCAACAGTGAAGCAGAATATGAAGCCTTAATCACCAGATTGGAATTCACAATTTTGATGGATATAACGAACATTGCCATTTATGGTGACTCTCAACTTGTCATCCAGCAAGTTGCCGCTTAACAGAATACCATCAGTACGTGATGAAGCTCCTGGAGCAGGTTCCTGAGGTGACTTTCTACCGGATAGATTACCATCCGTACGCGATGAAGTTCCTGGAGTAGATTCCTGAGGTGACTTTCTACCAGATTCCTTGAGGAGATACTGCTCATGCCGACGCTTTAGCAAAACTTGCTAAGGAAGTGGCGTGTCCCCCAGAGGATTCCATCAAAGTCACGGTGCAAGGAAGACGAGTCTTGTCTGCGACTTCAAAACTCTACACAAACTTGGAAAAGAAGAAACTGTGAATACAGTTGCAGACATCAACAAAGATTGGCACAAGTCATTAATAGAATATTTGCATACCGAAAAGCTGCCAGAAGACAATTCTGAGGCACACCACATCACAAGAAGGGCTATGTCTTACGCCCTGGTGGGAAATATTCTCTACAGAAGATCGTTCGATCAAATGTGGCTACGGTGTTTGAGCCAGAGGCCGAGGCACATAATATTGTCAAAGACGTACATGCCGGATTGTGTGGTGCTCACCAATCAAGCGAGGCACAGAATATTGTCAAATAAAGTACATGCGGATTGTGCGGCGCTCACTAGTTAGGACCAAAAATGAAAATGAAGATTAAAAGACTTGGATATTATTGGCCAGCAATGATGTCCGATTGCATGGATATAGCTACAAGATTTCACCAATGTCAGGTGCATGGGATGGTCTTACACCAGCCTCCAAATGTGTTACATCCAACTGTTGCCTCGTGGTCATTCAAGTGTTGGGGCACTGACATAATAGGTCTGATAGACCCTCCATCTTCTAAAAGACACAGATTCATACTTGCCGCTACAGATTACTTCTCCAAATGGGCCGAGGCAGTACCGTTACGTGAGGTTGCGGCACAACACGTCCTTCAATTTTTTAGAAGCCAAATCGTCTACCGTTTCGGAGTACCGTGAAGAATAATCTCTGACAATGGGACAGCTTTTACAAGCACAAAGATCAATAATTCGTCAGAAGACATGTGATATATTGGAGATACTCTACAATTTACTATCTTAGAGCAAATGGTTTGGTAGAAGCTTTCAACAAGACACTGGTATAGATTTTGAAGAAAACACTGGATGAAAATAAACGAGATTGGCATAACAAGCTGTTAGAGGCCTTGTGAGCCTACCAGACGACTTTCAGGACTCCCACTCAGTGTAAACCTTATATGCTCGTGTACGGGACCGAGGTCGTGCTACCGCTGGAGATCCAGACACCATCTCTTAGAGTCGTTGTTGTCAACCAACTTACAACAGAAGAAATCACAAAACTCAGGCTTGAGGAACTGGAGATTCTTGAGGGAAAATGATTGGAAGTACAGCAACATTTGGAGCTCTACCAGGCAAAGATGATACAGGCCCATGATAAATTGGTCCGCCCAAGGACATTCAAAATTGGTGACCTCCTACTCGTGCTCAAAAAACCTATTCTTGCTCGCCGCAAAATAGGTGGCAAATTCGAGCCAACTTGGGAGGGACCATTTGGAGGAGCCTACCAGTTAGTGGACTTCCGGGGTGAAAGACCCATGTTACCGATAAATGGACGATACCTGAAAACATATTACGCCACCTGATGTTGCTTAATGTCACTTACCTCTGCTTTCTTCTGCTTACTTTGAAACTTTGAAACCTTGATTTTTTAGGGTTATCCATATGGCCATATGTCAATGATCCGGTCCAAATTTTGTAATTAATCTCACATATAATGAAAATTTTCAGAAAATTCTTGAACTTCACACGTTCACTTTTCTACTTTTGAATTAAAAAATTCTATTAAATTAAAACAAAACTCACACATAAAATGAGTAATCCTTTTCGCCAAAACAAACTAAAATTTACTTTAATGGATACTATCTTTTGTTCTTGTTCAAGCCAAATTTCGGCCCATTGACGTTTCTTTCTGTCGTCTGCAGGAAAATGTCAGGACAGAGACTGATCTTTGCCTTCGAGGACGGCTAGAACCTCGCACTGAATAAAGAGATGGCGCCACAAGGAGGTGTCATAGATTTCGACATGGATTTCAACCAAATTGATATGGACTATGACGATCCTCTAATGGGCATAGTCAGGAATGAAGAAAAGAAGGGACTACCCTCAGAGTTGAGGGTGACCACTCAAGACAACGTGTCACGTAAGGGTAAAAACGTGATAGCAGAACAAGATCCGATGGAGGGGCCCAGCCGATAGCTACTCCAGTGAAGGGCTTCGTAGCTGCCCACAGTGAACAACTATCAAATACTCCACTCCACAGAACGTAATGCAGAAATGCGAGCTGAAAGAAATAGAGAGCCTTTCTGCGACAGGAGCGCAAGCGCCAAAGAAACGTAGGCAGTTTTCTTACCCCCATTCCTGAGGGACATATCTACGATCCAGATCTGAAAGAAACTTCTGCCAGCCTACCCACTACAGATAAAGGATCTGGATTTCTGACAGGATCAGATGTACCCCTAGTCCCAGATATCTTGTGCAGAGGTTGCCCAACATGCAACGTCGAGATACCATCTAGGACATCAGTCACGGGGGCATTTGTAGAATGCCCGGACTGCAACATTTTACATCTATAACATTTCAGTAACTTAGAAGAATACACTGCAAGCACCAACGAGTCTCAGACTCCAGATTTTGTGGCAAACGAGCCGTATGTCCCACTGGGGACAAATCAATGCGCACCACGGAGCCCACGATCATACATCCCACTTGAGTCTGAATCTCATATTCCGGATCGGCCAACACCGGTTTGGATTCCCGCTGAGGCCCGGAGGAAAGAACGCCCCAGACAACTGCCAACTCCCGGAATGGTAGAATACTACAAAATAAGCAAGGTAAACAAAAGAGAATTTGAGTTCAATGAAGAGGTGCAAGGAAAGTTAATCAACATATTGGAAGGCCTTGAACTATATACAAGGTTTTCCTAAAACTGATGAAAGAAGCATCCTGGACTGCATCTTTGATTTGAGAGATAGAGGTCGAGCAGGCCTTCTCATGGAAAGAACGTATTCCGAGCCAAATAAATGGATGCAGGGAAAGGGAAGAATCACCATCCAGTGCGGATGTTCCTACAATTTTACAAACTACACACAGGAGAATCGGCCTAGGATACTCAGATACGACCAAGTGGATCCGTTACCACCAATCATAAAGTGGATGGTTAAGTGGAATATCTTACCCGCCACTTGCATTCCTAATATTTGCATCATCAACATTTATGAAGAAGGTGACTGCATTCCTCCGCACATTGACCATCATGACTTTGTGAGGCCTTTCTACACGGTCTCGTTCATGAGTAAGAGCAATATTTTGTTTGGAAAATAAATCTAGATAATCGGCCCTGGTAAATTCAGAGGAGCTGTGGAGATTCCTCTTCCAATTGGTTCAGTACTTGTTCTCAAGGGAAATGGTGCTGACGTTGTCAAACACTGCATTTCAGGAGTACGACACCGTAGGGTGTCCGTGACCTTCCGCAGAATGGATGACAGTAAGATACCATATGGATTCCAGCAAGACCCGGAGTTGGAAGAACTGTTTCCTTATGAGCTATGAGAAGGTTGTACCTTTGAATACATGCAAAGGGAACTCTAATTCTGGAGCATGGCTCAGAAGGTCTGCTTGATCAGGAGCTCGATATGCCAAGCGCAGAGGATTCACTTGCTTTCTTTTAACAAGCATGACATGTATCTGATGTAATCAGTCTATGTGTAATCATATCGTGAGATGACTCTCAATGCATTTCAGCAAGTATTACATGATGTAGTCTCTTTGACGCATTAGCCTATATTTTATCTGTAGTATCTTTATTGAAGCAGATTAATGGAGATTTCTCTCAAGTTGTGCCTTTTTGTCAATTGCCTTTTTATGCAATGGATGAACGCCGCGAACCATGCAATGGTTTAGAGTTCCAATGAATAAAGAACGAAACGACAAATTTTTACAATAAATAAAACAAAAATAAAAGATAATTGTAATAAATAAATAACAAAACAAATTTCTTTTGAAAATCAACCAGTTGAAATTAAAACTTTAAACAAACACATTTTTTAAAAATCAACTATGACAAAAACAACAAGAAAATAAAACAAACATGTTGAGTGGATACTTCCGTTTTCGAAATTTCCAACTCTTTGTGCGCGCAGCACAACCATCGTTATCTACACTAACTCTCTACACATCCTCGCAAAATTTCATATTCTGCACAAAACTCCACGAAGCTCTACAAATCTTCTTCAAAATCAACATTTTCACATGACACACTACCACAAATTCAACATCACAAGCTCTTCGTAAATTTTATATAACATCTTCAAATCAGTACCTAAATCCTGATTCTCGCATCTTTTGAACTAATACTTACATTTCAATTCTCATATCTTTGAATTGATACCTACATTTCAATTCTCATATCTTCAAATTGATATTTACATTTCAATTCTCATTTCTGAATCAGTCCTATATTTCTGATTCTTTATATTTGAGGTCGGTCCTTACATTCCGACACTGTCTTTTGAGAATTGACCTACAATTCAATTCTCATTTTTGAATCATTCTGAAGTTTCTAATTCTTTACATTTGAGTTTGAATCTTACATTCCGACACCTTCTTTTGAGAATTGACTTACATTTCAATTCTCATTTCTGAATCAGTCCTAAATTTCTGATTCTTTATATTTGAGGTCGGTCCTTACATTCCGACACTATTTTTGAGAACTGACCTACATTTCAATTCTCATTTCTGAATCAGTCCTAAGTTTCTGATTCTTTACATTTGAGAGACCTTACATTCCGACACCTTCTTTTGAGAATTGACTTGCATTTCAATTCTCATTTCTGAATCAGTTACATATTTGTATAACTAAAGTCACCCAAGAAAACTCTGTTTAAAAATCAGAGGATATTGTCTTCAAGAATTTCAAAGGATAGGACTTTTCAAAGAGATCAGACAAAGAGACGTGAAAGGGGAATGACTCAAATTTGGAACATTTTATTTTTAGAATCCAAAGGAAGAAGATCTAGGGGATGTCACAGATCCTGAGGAGAACCTCGGTAACTCCCAAAACTACCCTATGGTTTGGCATCAATCTCAAGAAGAAATTATGTGTGTCATCCTTAATAGGGCTTACATTCATGTGAAACGATCACACAAATAACCGGGAAAATGTGAGGATTTAGTTCTTGACGAACGACAACCTGGAATCCTAAAATGAGTTAGGGCTTATAATGTATAGTAGAGTTATACAAAGGCCTAAAGATGAGTTGAAGATTTATGTCGCACTAGGCGGACAGCTTCAAAATCCTATGGCTTGTTGTTTAATTCTAAAAAAAGGATATGTTGTTGTAGATCGTCTTGTTGTTGAAGATTGCTATTGTAGAAGGCTATCCATGGAGTTAGCTCCAAGCACCCTCGTAGTAGTGATGTTAAGTTTTCTAATGTGTCAAGTCCTGATGCCAAATCAAATGTTTCCTAAGGTTATGATTATTTAAATACTATGGGGAATATTAAAGTTGTTTCGAGTGACACCGGTTAGGATCCCACAATTCCTTCATTCTGACACTATATTTTTTTTCACATTCACTTAGTCCAAATGAATTTATTAAACTCAACGCAAAGAGTTCTATACTTTCATTTAGACCATGGGAAATCTTGTCAGTAATTGTAGGTTACCTCCTCTAAGGGATTCTAAATCATCTGATAAAGAAACTCAACGCAAAGAGTTCTATACTTTCATTTAGACCATGAGAAATCTTGTCAGTAATTGAAGGTTACCTCCTCTAAGGGATTCTAAATCATCTGATAAAGATATTTTAATTTTGTTACAATTTTTGTTTTTTAGTTTTTTTTGTGATTAAATTTTGAGTTATATTATATTTTAACTCTTCTGAGAGTGGATTTTATCTTATTTTGATTTCTTAATTTTGGTTTTTGTTTCAGTTCTGTGGCTATCCTAAAAGTTTCAATTTTGACATGCAAGGTGACCTTGCTGTTTAACATGCAAATTTACAATTATGAAATGAGAGGCACAAAAAGGTAAATAAAAGTAAATTTCCATGCAATAACTTTAAAAAACTGTATTTGTTGATTTTCCTCGCTCCTCCACCTGAAAGGTCAGAACTTGCAAAGCACATATATATAATTTTACAGGAATTAAAACATGCTTGTAGGAAAAGCAGAGAACACAGTTTGAGGTGTGTCTACCAAACCATATGTCATACCTTGGTAGGTCCAATTTATTCATCTTTGGGGATGATCCCATCAAGAAAATCATAAAATGTCCAAGTGTCCTCTGAGACTCCCAAAAGATCATGAAAAGGTCCTGGGTAATACCGTAGACATTTCACAGTCCCCCGAATCGTCTCGAGGTTATTTTTCTCTTTATGTTTGCTATGTGGTTCACCCAGTTCATACCCTTATGCTCAATGAACCTTGATGTTTTGATTATCCCTTTAAGTGGGGTAATTATCATTAATTGTTTCAGTAATGGATTATAAAGGTAAAGGCCCTTGGGGACAATTTGGATTTAACTAAGAAATTTAGCCAGTTTGATTTTCAAAGATGGCTGTCGGCACTATTTTTGGTGTGAAGTTTGCCCGTAAGAAGCTGTCGGTCATCGGAATTGAAATCTCGTTGNTTTGTTTTAAAGCTAAGGAATGTATGTATTAGTGTAGCTCTTCTTGCAGTTGAAGATGGTCGGGCTGCCCACCATGTAAGCTCCAAGTTCCTCGTTGTAGCAAAGTTCAAATTTTTTAAGTCATTTGATTATAATGTCAAATCAGATGACCCTATGGTTAAAGTTCTTTAAATTTTTA
>JXCR01125198.1:42150-58978 GCA_002079205.1 Phalaenopsis hybrid cultivar
GATCTAAACTTTTTGTTTTAAAATTATAATAGTCCAACTTAGAAAAATTTTTCTTGTAAAGTAGATGATATTTAAGGTATTAGAACACTTAGTATTAAATTTAGGAATTCTGATTTTCTATTTAATTCATACATAATTGAAATTTCTTCAAACTTTGGATTTTTAGAAAAATTTTAATTTCAAAATTTACTAATTATATATTGAAAATAATTTTCATTAATACTTTTATACATTAAGCATAGGATTGATCTTAAGTTTCCCTTTTTAGAGAAATTGAAGTGAAATCAATTTTTAATTTGGTCTTATTCCTCAAGATTCTCCTCCCTTTTTCATATTTTACTTTTTCTTCTTTTTTTTCTTTTTCTTTTTCCTTCAAGATTTTTTTTAATCCCTATTATTTTAAGTGAGGATTACTATATCTGGATAGACTTTTAATGATTTTGAATTTCACTATCTCTTTTCTAAAGTTAAAAACTTATTTTCTATCCTTAACTTAAGATATTGTATTAGTTTTTTTTTTAAAAAAATTCATAGAATCTAACTTCTTTAAAAAGTATTAATCTCAAAATCTTTAATTTTTCAAAAATTCACTTTTTCCTACTATAAATAGTAAAATCATTTTCCTAATATTCTATACTAAATATCTTAACTTTAGTGTCATCTATTTTANGAAAAAAATGTCTAAGTCCAATAGCATCGTTTGAGACTCTATCATATTTAAAAGTAGCACATAGTTCTAAAAAAACTAGTGAGGTGTAAGTTAGGATCTTCATTTGGTGTACCTCCAAATTGATTGCTTTGTACCATTTGGATAATGGCAGGTTTAAGCTCAAATGAATTAGCAACTACATCAGAATTTTGGATAGATAAGTGAATTTCATCTGCTGTAGGATTTGGATAATCTCTTAAGGGTCTAGATTGGTGTTCATTCATAATGTTTTCCATTGTATCATAATTTTTAGGTTTTCTTTTTAATTTTCTAATTTTTCTAACAGTTCATTCTAATTCTGAATCGTATGGTATAAGATTTTCAGGTCCAATTTTGCACATACAATTTAAAATCAGTACTCAGTAATATAATTAAAAATATCAATATAAATATAAATATATAGTTATATAGATACATTGCAATTTAAGTAAAAACTTTTTAATAATTCTAATATGTTCGTTACTCCTAAAATTTTCCCCGGCAACGGTGCTAAAAACTTGACCGACCTTTTTGTAAATCAACAATTACAAGAATTTGATGACGCTATTAGAAGATTTAAATTCCAGCATTAATGCCAAAAACTTGACTGCGACTTTATATATATATTTGATTTAATAAAGATGTTTAGATATAATATTCAATAATGTTAAAGTCGATTGTCAACGCAAGTATACGTATCGCTCAAGTAATATAGGGCTCTAATGGAGTCCTAGATATCGATCCCACAAGGAGAAATAAAATACTATGGACTAAGATTTAATAAAAAGCAATACTTCAACTACAACAACGCTTAAGTTGCTTATCTGTCACTAATAGACAATTGAAAAAAGTAGATAGTTTTGGATAACAACTAATGAGAGAGAATAACGTTCAATTGTGATATTCAATATATAAGAAAACATCCTTCTCCTTGCCAATAAATTATAGTGAATGGATAAAATGAATTAGTTCAATTATATTGCGCCAAATAGGAGCATACCTATTCTTTAACCTTTGGTCCAGGCATAAAGAACATTGACTAATCCAAATAGGAGCATACCTATTTTTTACCCTTTGGTCCAGGCATAAAGAACATTGACTAATCCTACACTTGTTTACTGAATTTGCGGCTAGGCTGGGAGGATACCGGCTCTCACTTTGGAGCTCCCACAGTAGGAGCATACCTATTCTTTACCCTTTGGTCCAGGCATAAAGAACATTGACTAATCCTACGCATGTTTACTGAATCCATGGCTAGGCTGGGAGGATACCGGCTCTCACTTCGGAGCTCCCACGTTCCATTTACTGAATCCGTGGTTAGGCTGGGAGGATACCGACTCTCACTTTGGAGCTCCCACATTCCGTTACTGATTCTGCGGTTAGACTGGGAGGATACCGGCTCTCACTTCGGGGCTCCCATGTTCCCCTCCCCTGAGGGCTAACATCTACACATCAGCACCCAAACGATAAGACCGAATTGGGGATTTTAGTCTGTCACTCTAAANTTTTGTCATTCTAAAATCTCCAATTCTACATCCGATAGTAATATTTCCCTATTTATTTGTACCCAACTTCCAAGGGCTTTGACCTCCCTGAGTCTTGGATGTAATTTTCACTTTAGTTGTAAAACTTAACATATTTTAACAATTCAATTAGCCAGACTGAAAGTAAATGAAGATCGAAGTGAAAAGATCATCACAATTTCTTAAACATTTTCATTGCTTCACCAATTAAAATCACCATGTCACAAATCTCGAGACAAGGAGAAAGACAGAAAAAACTACTCAGAACTCATGGGGAAAACACAACACAACTTGGAATTCATAAATGAAATCAAAGCCATACAAACTATAAAAAATAAATAACTTATCTCTAAATTTTTCCCCAAAAACACTCCTCGAAGTTCCTCTGAATCTCTTCCTTTCTTTACAGCACGCATAATTCCTCTTCAAAGTAGCAATGAGGAAGAAATCTCTCACTTTCCCTCCACTCTTACCATTTCTCGAATAATTCCTCACAATTACACGCTCTAGCAAGCTCAAATGGAACCTATCTTCTCTCTATCCTCGCTATCTCCTCTCTATTTTCAGCAAAAAATGTTCTCTTTAAAGACATGGATGAGTTTTCCCAAGAGTTGCTTACACACCCCTCCAAAATCTAGCCTTATCCATTATACATGTCACCTAACCGTCGATCCCGCCGTCGACGGCCTTGTTGGCGCCATAGGCGGCCTTCTAGAGAATTTGTCCTGTAGCCTCATGAAATTCTCGCCGTCGGCGGCCTCGAGGGCGCCGTCGGTGCCCTAGTGCAGTTTTTCCACATTTTGGTCCTTTTTGCTCAAAATTCGCTCCTTTGTGCATCTTTTTGCTTCATTGACCCTAATTCATCATTCCTGCAAAAAAACATAAAAAATACCTTTCTTTAAAGTGCAATATCATTAAAAATAGTATAAAAGAAGTATGAAAATCTCAACATATTTTCCTTTGGTCACCAAACAAACAAACAACAAAAATAGTGGGGCTAAGCAATGGAACAATAATATTTGAAAAACCAAAAACCCGGGAAGAGGTAAAGAGTTAGAGAAAATCAGAACTTGCAAAAACCAGTGATGAGAGGAGAGGGACTAATTGAGCTTGATGAGGTAGTTAAGATTAGGTCATCTACAACAACAACTAGATCCATTCTGTCGAAACCCTAGCAGAGCACCCATGGAGATACATGCACTTAATTTACACACACACACACACACACACACACACACACACACACACACACACATACTTTTAGGTGATCTAAACTTTTTGTTTTAAAATTATAATAGTCCAACTTAGAAAAATTTTTCTTTTAAAGTAGATGATATTTAAGGTATTAGAACACTTAATATTAAATTTAGGAATTCGAATTTTCTATTTAATTCATACATAATTGAAATTTCTTCAAACTTTAGATTTTTAGAAAAATATTAATTTCAAAATTTATTAATTATATATTGAAAATAATTTTCACTAATACTTTTAAAAATTAAGCGTAGGATTGATCTTAAGCTTCCCTTTTTAAAGAAATTGAAGTGAAATCAATTTTTAATTTGGTCTTATTCCTCAAGATTCTCCTCCCCTTTTTCATATTTTACTTTTTCTTCTTTTTTTTTTCTTTTTTCTTTTTTCCTTCAAGATTTTTTTTAATCTCTATTATTTTAAGTGAGGATTACTATATCTGGATAGACTTTTAATGATTTTGAATTTCACTTTCTCTTTGCTAAAGTTAAAAACTTATTTTCTATCCTTAACTTAAGATATTGTATTAGTTTTTTTTTTTTAAAAATTCATAGAATCTAACTTCTTTAAAAATTATTAATCTCAAAATCCTTAATTTTTCAAAAATTCACTTTTTTCTACTATAAATAGTAAAATCATTTTCCTAATATTCTATACTAAATATCTTAACTTTAGTGTCATCTATTTTACCAACTTGTATACTAAGTTCTTCAATATCATTTCTAAAAATCAAAAGTTTTAGAATCCTAAAGATAACACCACATACCATAGATTATTTTAAAATAATGCCATTCAGAACAAATGAAACTAAATTTTCAAAAGTTTTTCTCCCTTCCCCAAACTTAAATTTTTAACAAGATAAAATAGTCAGTGCAGAAATGTAGGTAGGAAGAAAATAACAAATACAAATTATAAAACTGACCTTTTATTCAGGGTTTTAATACGAAAATATGCAGGTACAAATTGAAAAGATAGGTGTATAACAATAAGTAAAGCTCATTAAACATGATTTATCAAAAAGATTTTCTAAGTAAAGGACTATTCTAAACATAGGCATAAAGTTAAACAAATAGGAGTGCAGTAAAAACAAACAGTAAACAATCGACCAACACAAATAACAAGTTCAGTACAAGAGTCTATTATAAACACATAATTCACATAAATACATCTACTACAGACATATAAATAAACTACATCTAATAAAAATAAAAACATAACTGCTCGTCCTTCTCCTCCTCATCCTTGTCATCATCATCATCATCATCTTCCTTATTCATATGGGTCCGGGGTTCATAATTTGGATATGTAGGACTAGATGAAAACTAAACATTTTGATTTCTTTGAAGAAAACTCACTAGAGATGGTATTGAAACTCGTATCTTAATCATTTTTGAGTTTTAAATATCCTTAAACATGATCAATCTTATCATCAATATTAATCACTTTGCCTTGTAGATATGCAATAACATGCACTAGTGCATGCTAATCACTAATCAAAAGTGGCTGAAGGGTGAGCATCAGCACCTGAGGTAGATTGTCTTGAAGTGGAGGAAGAAGAAATATCTGAATTTCTATCTCTATACCTCAATCTAGCATGTAGCTCAATACATGCACATTGGTCCTGCTAATGGGTTTAAGAGGCTGTAATAGCCCTTCTCATTTCTCATATCCTACTCCTAATTGTTGGCATAAAGTAAAAATCAAGGAAGGATATCCTAAACCTCCAATGGTTCCACCTTTAGAAGAAATGAGGATATTATGATAAATCAGAGGGCCAATATTGATAAATTTCATTTGTTGAATGCAAATTCAAGGCTGTTCTCTCCTTAGTAACTTCAATAAGATGATTGGAAGGATGAAGTAGTGTAGAAATGAAATTGTGTCATGCCTTGGAGGGTGCATTTAATATTAAGGCAAAAATTTTACCTTGTGGTCATGCCTAACTTTCCAAACTCCCCTTTCGTTATTCAAAAATGAAATAATCTCTTCCAACTACAGCTCAGCAGGATCAAATGAAGAGTAATTGCAGTTTGGTATATCTGACAACCGGTAAAGTTCATTGATCTGTTCTGGTGTAAACTCAACACTTCTTCCTCGAACAAATATCTAGTCATCAGAGGCTTCTCAAAGGTTGGCATAAAATTCCCAGACAATTTAGATAACTGCTACAACGGTGAAGTGACAAAAGCTTTCCTAATGTTAGGCCACAATAAAACTTTCAACAGCTCCTATGGGATTAAAGAAAGCCCACTCTTGAATCAAATTTTTGGCAATGAGTTGATCATTGTATATGTATTGAGCTTTTATATCGATGAATTTATTGGAATCAAAGATGTCTCTTCCTTTCCCCCTCTTCATCTTAGAAGCCATGATAGTTCTAAAAATTCATAATAATTCTAAATAAATTCCAAATACAAATTCTACAAACTCCTAAAAATCAAAATCAAAGCTAAGAAACTTCACACCATGTATTATTTACTATTTTATTCCCATTTTTGAATTTTTGGTATCACCATAATGTAAAAAAAAATCCACAGTGAAACTTAAAAAAATTTAAGCCAAAGTGAAGCTCTTGCCAAGAGAAGAAGAAATCAAACATTTTAGTTCATGAAATTGCCTCAAAATCAAATGAAATGATGCCCTAGAGTGATAACTCAGTGGGGTTTCGTGAAGAAGAAGATGAACTAGGCATAAAAATGGTGAAAACGAGCCAATTTTGTGATTTTAGATTGTGATTTGACGGTTCAGCTAAACCAGCGCTTATGCGCCCAATTCTGACGTTTAGGCTCCGGTTTCTCTGCTGATTGGCGCCTAGGAGCCACAATTTGACGCCTAGGCAGCAATGCTTAAAAAAATTATTTATATTTGATTAAAAGCACAGAATACTATGACACTGTAAACTTTAATTAGCCCAATTCAACTTAATTTTCAAATTTAAACATCTTCTAATTTCCAATTTTCACAAATAAAAAACAACTCACTTATAGATATATAAATCTGGACAATTAAACAAACGAACTCATCGATAACTAGACACTTAATACAACTTCAAAATCACACCAACAAACATATTGGCGCTGTAAACTAATAAGCAAATACTAATAGCCAAACACATAGACTTGACAAAAAAATGTTCATTAATTTCATTTTCAAGATTGAATTTATTATCCTGCTCCAGTTTAGATACATGATCAACTATTTGATTATCATATCCCTTCCTTCTTCTACTTCCTAGTCAAATTCCTACATCAGAAGGATCCATCTAATTAATTATGGTTTCATGTCCTTCTTCTGCATCAAATATCTTATAACAAAGTGATCTGTATGCATGATGTATTTAGCTCCAATGAGAAATGATCTTAATTTATCAAATGCATTTACTATTGCTAATAACTCCTTTTCAGTAGTAGTATAATTAATTTGAGCTTCATTAAAAGTTTTACTAGCATAGTATATAACTTTAAAATCTTGTCATACTTTTGCCCTAAAACAACTTCAATTATATAATCACTCGCATCACACATCAACTCAAATGGTCTCCCCAGTCAGGTGAAACTATAATAAGAGCATTGATTAATTTTTCTTTTAATAACTCAAAGGCATTTAGGCACTCTTAGTTAAAACCAAACTTTGCATCTTTTTTCTAAAAGTTGGCATAAAGGCGTAGTTATATTGAAAAATCTTTAATATATCACATGTAGAAGCCAACATGTCCTAAGAAACTTCTAACTCCTCTCACTATTGTAGAAGGCGGTATTTTATCAATAAATTGTATTTTTACTGGATCCACTTTCACACCACTTTCAGAAATTTTATGTCAAAGTATTATTCCTCCTACAACCATAAATTGACAATTCTCCCAATTTAGAACTAGATTTTCCTCTTCACAGTCCTTTAGAACTATTGTAACATTTTATAAACATGAGTCAAATGAGGTTATAAACCTAAGAAATCATCCATAAAAAAATCAATTCCTTTCTCAATTAAGTCACAGAAAATAGACATCATAAACCTTTGAAATATTGCATGTGCATTGCATAGACCAAATGACATTCTTCTGAAAGCAAAAGTACCATATAGACTAGTAAATGCTGTCTTTTCTTGATCCTCAAAAGCAATAAGAACTTTGTGATAACCAATATATCCATCAAATAACTGTGCCTTGCTAACCTATCAACATTTGGTCCAGAAAGGTAGAGGAAAGTAATATTTTCTAGTGGCAAAAGTTAACTTATTATAGACAATACAGATTCACCACCCAATAACTTGTCTATTTGGTATTAACTCATTCTGTTCATTTACAACTACAGTCACTTCTTCTTTCTTAGGAACACAACGAATTAGACTAACCTAAGCACTGTCCAAAAAAGGGTAAATGAGTATGACATCTAGCCATTTTAAAATTTATTTCTTAACAACTTCTTTCATTATAGGATTTAACCTTTTTTGAGGATTAACTCTAGGCTTATGATTTTCTTCCATTAAAATTTTTTGCATGCAAATCAAAGAGCTGATTCCTTTGATATTAGCTAATGTCCATCCAAAGGTTTTCTTGTAATTTCTTAAAGTTTCTATTAAGTTTTTTTCTTGCAATTGAGTCAAATTTGAGGATATTATAACAAGTAATGTAAATGAATTTCCTATTAAAACGTACTTTAAATGCGTAGGAAGTACCTTCATCTCAAGTTCAGGAGGTGTTTCAATTGAAGGAACAAGATTCTTATTATTTATCGTAATGTCCAACATCTCAAAACTTTCCTAAACATAATTTAAATCCTCATTACTTATTTCAATTGATTTATCTTGCAAATTTGCATCATCTTCATGCTCCAATTCTTCTTGTCCAATTTTCTCTTCATAATTTTCTTTGAAATGGTTGTTACTTAAATAATCACTAATCTCCATTTTGAAGCACTCTTCATCTCTTCCCTTAGCTGGGTATTTCATTGACTTTGATATATTTAGCGTGACTTCCTGATCATTGACTCTCATAGTTAACTCACCTCTTTGAACATCCATCATAGCTCTTCCAGTGGTAATGAAATCGATAGGGAATATAAATTTATCTACCTTTACCAATACATCTTCTACAACTCCTTTTAGATAAGTGATGAAACGATCAACTATTTGAAGGGTTATAGTAGTGGGAGAAATCTCTCATAAAACCCAACCTTCTGAAAATAGATAGAGCTCTGATGAATGGAGCTCTCCCAAAAAAATTGATGAATGGAGCTCTGATGAAAAGAGCTCTGATGAATGGAGCTATGATGAAAAGGCTAATACTTGCTCTTACATCACAAAGCTCTCCCAAATAATCTCTCTCCTATTGCACATGGAATAATAAAGCTGCCTAGATCTTTATGTTTTTCAAAAAGCTTTTTTTGAATTATTGTACTACACTCCTCACTAAGTGCAATACTCTCATTATCTGTCTATTAAAAATATTCTTCATAAACTTTACATAGCTTGGCATTTGTTCCAGAGCTTTGATGAATGAAATATTAATGGTTAGCTTCTTAAATATTTCTAGAACTTTGAAAATTGTTTATCCAAATTTTGTTGTCTTAATGGAGGTGGTGATTTTCCTACATTGATCTTCATTGAAGAAATAGGGTTCTCAAAGTCTTCAGAAATATTTTCCTTAGGCTTTTCAATTTCCTTCCCTACTTTTTCAACTTCAATCTCTTTTTAAACTATAGTCTCCAGTTCTCTTCCACTTCTTAGTTGGATAGCCTTAATTTGCTCTTTATTCTGGTCTTTAGGATTAATTTCAATGTTACTAGGTAGATTTCCAGAGGCCTATTGCTAAGTGCATTAGCATTTTGTCCCAGTTGATTCTCAATATTTCTAATTGTAGCTTATTAACTTAATAATTGATTACCCAATTTGTAACACCACTTCTTCTATAGACAATTAATTTCTCCTTAAACTTTTGGTTATTGTTAAAGCCTAGATGATAAGAATGTCTATAGTTAGTACTTCCCTGGTTGTTCCAGTTCCCCAATGGGTTTGCTTGATTGTTCCCACATTGCTGGTTCACATCACTTGAATTATTATTCCAATTAAAGTTGGTGTGATTTTTCCAACATGGGTTGTAATAAATAGAATAGGGGTTATTATATTGATTATTTATTGCATTTAAAGTCTCGTATGATGATAGAGAATCTATTTTTTGTTCCAATGAATTTTTTTCAACTAAAGGTGGTGTTTGAAATAAATTAATTCCAAATTGATCTAACTTTCTTGATATTACGACAATTTGAGAAGCTAAAATAGAAATTACATCAAAATCATGAACACCCTTTTAGAGAGCCATTGAAAATTTTTAGTAGTTAAAGAATATGCTTCATCAAATGGTTTTGACATTAATGAACCACCAGCAATAGTATCAATGATAGATCTAAGAGATCCCACTAACTAATTATAAACTATTTGGATTAATAACTAATCAAGCAAAGCATGGTGTGGACACTTCAGAAGGTGTTCTTTAAATCATTCCCAAGCTTCATATATTGATTCTCCTTCAAACTAAAAAAAATATGTGATATTGTTTCAAAGCTTAACATTTTTTGATGGTGGAAAATAATTAGTAAGGAATTTTTGTGCTAAATCTCTCAAATTTCTGATAGATCCAGGTTCTAATGAGTTAACCACATCTTAGCTTTATCCCTTAATGAAAAAGGAAAAGTCTAAGCCTGACAACATCATTTGAAACTCTCTCATATTTGAATGTAGCACTCAATTCTATAAAACTATCAATATGCAAATTAGGATCTTCAAATGGTGTTCCCCCAAAATGATTATTTTGCACCATTTGGATAATAGTAGGTTTAATTTCAAATGAATTTATAGTTATAGCAGGAGTTTGTATACTTAAGTGAATTTCATTTGCTATAGGAGTATCATAATCTCTTAAAGGTCTCTGTACATGTTGATGTTCATTTTCAATATTGTAATTATTATAATTATGTATCATTTCGTTCAAATTGTGAAGTTCTTTCATTTTTCAAAATTTTCTTATCGTCCGCTCTAATTCAGAATTGCAAGGCACTAATCCTTCAGATCCTAAACTATGCATTCACAATTAAAAGTTCAACAAATTAAATAAAACTAAACTTAAACACACAAAAAATGTATATTTATTATTATTATTATCTATATATATATATATTGATAGAAGGAGCATGATTCGGCTCCCTACATGTTGATAAGAGGTAAAGTTACAAAAAAGCTTGGTGGGGAAGGTCCCCAATCTAGAAAATAAAATACAAAGTTACTCACTCATAAGGGGATATCCCAACCACAGAAACAGACACTCATTACAGCTAAAGGAGAATATATATACATANTGCACCCTCCATAGCCAGGAAGTTTGCAGGTCTGTTAGCTTCCTTATACACAAATGAGAACTGAATCTTACTTTCAAGGCTAAGCTTTATAATCTTGTGAATCCACTGCTTAATATGCCAAGGGGAAGACATCTTAATGTTCAGTAGCTCCACCAGCAGGGAGGAGTCCACTTCAGCAACAATCCACTTCCACTTATTCTCCTTAGCAAATTTTAATGCCCAATATAAGGCAGCAGCTTCAGTGTCCAAGGCATCTTCAACAATATAAGGGGCCTTATAGAAAAGCAAAGTATGCCCTGTGTGATCTCTAAAAATTCCCCCAATACCTGCTCCCTTGTTTGTGTAGCTTCCATCAATATTGATTTTAATGAAAGGGTAAGGAGGTCTCTCCCATCTAACCTTGATGATCTTAATATTATTAGCAACCATGGAGAATATGGTCTGCAAGATCTTAGGGAACTTCCTCCAATTTATCAGCTTATTTAGGTAAGACAAGCAGTTAGTCATCACCCTTGTAGTGCTGGCCTCCTTCTCCTCATGTTTGACCATGTTCTTAGCCATCTAGATGAACCAAGCAACGATGAAGGGGATTGGCATGAGGTTAATCTCTTTCCAGTCTTTAATACAATCTATAATGTTATCCCAACCAATATTTATCAGGTTAATATTCATTTGGGAGGTCAATCTATTCCAAACCTCCTTAGCAAATTTACACCTGAAAAATAAGTGATCCCTGGAATCCTGGTCAAGCTTGCATCGATGGCATCTAGAAGGCCCTTTTAGGCCTTTTAGTTTTAGGATATCATCAATAGGAAGTAAATTATTAAGGGCTCTCCAAGAAAAGAACAACATGGAAAGGGTAAGGTGTTTTTGGCAAGAGGNCAGCTCATTTAGATGTGTCAAGCAGTTAATCATCACCCTTGTAGTGCTGACCTCCCTCTCCTCATGTTTGGCCTTATTCCTAGCCATCCAGAGGAACCAAGAAACTATGAAGGGGATTGACATGAGGTTAATCTCTTGCCAATCTTTAGTACAATCTATTATGTTATCCCAACCAATATTTATCAGGTTAATATTCATTTGGGAGGTCAATCTATTCCAAACCTTCTTAGCAAATTTGCATCTATAAAATAAGTGATCCCTGGAATCTTGGTCAAGCTTGCAGAGATGGCATCTAGATGGCCCTTTTAGGCCTTTTAGTTTCAGGATATCATCAGTAGGAAGTAAATTATTAAGGGCTCTCCAAGAAAAGAACAACATGGAAAGGGTAAGGTGTTTTTGTCAAGAGGATACATTCCACTGACAGGTGTCCCAGCTGTACAAATTATGTTGGATATCCTTTGAAATACTAGCTCTGGTCCTATTCCTCAAATTAAGTTGATCTTTGTTGTTCTTATCAAATTGGATAATTAAAATGGAGCTGACAGAATGATCCTTCAGAATACTCCTCAAAATGTCCTCAGACCAAACATTACCATTCCAACAGTCTTTGACCAGTAGATCCCCCTCCTTTTCATCTTGCAAAGGTTCCAAGTATTCAGTAACGCACCAATTGTCTTTCCAAAAATTGATATCCTCTTGGCCAACCTCCCATCTTAGCAGCTTTTCAATGTCTTCTCTGACCTTAAGCATCTGAATCCAAATTTTGGAATCTCCCACCTTTCTAGTGACCTCCCCAGGGTGATCAAATTTACAGTATTTGGTCCTTTGACCAATAAGCTTTCTTTCTGTCTGAATTTAATCCAAAGCTTACACAGACTGATGTGTTGCATCTGGTGCAATCCTTTAAATCCCAAACCACCAGCCTCCCAAGGTTTAGCCACTTTTTGCCAGCTTGCCCAAACCACTTGTTTCCTGTTCCCAGCCCAAAGAAATCTAATGAAGGTTCTTTCCAACATCAAAGAGGTACTTTTTTTCATTGTTGCCACTTGGAGTACATACAAAGAGATAGAGGTAAGAATACTCTTAAGGAGGGTGATCCTACCACCATTGGACAAATAAGAGTTAGACCATCCTTGAAGAGTAGAGATTATCTTTTCAATAACCTCATCAAATTGAATCAACTTTGTTCTTCCTCTTATCAAGTGAATCCCTAAATATTTGAATGGGAGGCTCAAGCTAGAGAATCCAGTGTAAGAGTGCATCCATTGTTTGATTGGTAGGAAGACTCTTTTACCGATCAGTATCTCACATTTATTCTTGTTTACCTTTAGACCGGACACCTATTGGAAATGTTGTAGCCACTCCATAATGGACTTGGTAGCAGACTTAGTAGCCCTAGTAAACATCAGAATGTCATCAGCATAGATCAGATGGCTGATGACCATCTTAGCTCTATTGTGATAAGTATTGAAACTTTTTCTATTCTCCTTGCAATCAATCAGTCTAGAGAAGTAATCGAGGACCAGGATAAAAATGGTGGGGGATAGAGGGTCCCCTCGTTTGAGTCCTCTAGAAGCTTTAAAGAAACCATGAGCTTTTTCATTTATAAAAACTGAATTAGTATTATCCTCCAACCATCTTTTAATAATCTGACAGCACTCCCTGGAAAATCCCCTAGCCTCCAAGCATTCAATAATGAAATCCCTGTTCACCATGTCATAAGCCTTCTTCAAATCAAGCTTAAAGATGGCATTTCCCCCTCTGCAAGGTTTCTCCAAATCCTGTAGAAGTTCTTGAGCCAGGAGGATGTTATTCCCAATGCTTCTGCCTTTCACAAAAGCAGCTTGGTTATTGCTGACAAGTTGAGGTAATACAGGCTGGAGTCTGTGCACCATAATTTTGCTTATAGTTTTGCTTATAACATTGTTAAGACTCAGGGTTCTGTAATGGTTCCAGCTATCCTTGATAGAGGTCTTTGGAATGAAGACAATAGTAGAAGCACTGAAATAATTAGGTAGGGAGTTACCTTTGAAAAAGTGTTGGATAGCTTTGATCACCTAAACCTTAATAACATCCCATGCTTTTTTGTAGAAGTCTGGAGTAAACCCATCAGGGCCAGCAGATTTTGAACTGTCTATGGAATTCAAAGCTATTTTAATCTCCTCGTCATCAGGAATGTCATTCAAATGCAGATTGACAGTACACTGCTTGCTGTCTGCAAACAAATTGCTATCAATATGCACTCTTTCACTGTTGTTCCCATTCATAAGATTGTGGCAGTACTGCACAGCACTTTCAGCAATTTCCTCTTATTGTCTGAGCCAAATTCCATTCTGGTCTTTGATGGAGTGTATAGTGTTACATTTTCTCTGGTATTTAATGTAGGCATGGTAGAATTTGGTGTTTCTATCTCCTTCAGTAAATTTGGTTTTGACAGCCTTTTGTTGTAGGAATTGTTCCTGCCACTGAACAGCATTTAAGAGTTTCTCATTTGCCTCAAGAAGAACAGCTTCATCAATCCTCCCTTTGCTATGCTCCTCCTCCAAATCAATTACCTCCTTTTCAACCTTATCCACAATCAGCAGAAGGTCCCCAAAAGTGTCCCAGCTCCACTGTTTAAGAGCTTTACCCACCTTCTTTTGATTAATCCACAGGTTGATGAAGGGGTTAGAGTGAAGGTCATTCTTCCAATGTTCCTTAATAATATTCAAGAAGTTCAAGTGTTGAGACCACACATTCAGATATCTGAAAGAGCTTTTCTGGCTTGTCACCTTATTCCCTATAGAGATCAGTAAAGGCCTGTGGTCTGAACCAACAAGGCTTAAGTGAGTGATGGATGTCAGCAGAAAATTTTGGATCCAATTATCAGTGGCAAGCACTCTATCCAACCTTTCCCACATGTCCTTCCTTCTCCAAGTAAAGGTAGGGCCACTGAAACCAAGATCAAATAACCCAATTTTTTTGAATATTATCATTAAAAAATTATATAGTGGTAGGGTTGGGAGGTCGGCCCCACTTCCTCTCATCAGGAGAGGAAATGCAATTGAAGTCTCCTCCCACAAGCCAAGCCTTATCAATTGAACCTTGGATGAGCTGCAGGAATTCCCACAGATCAAATCTAGCAACTTTAGAGCTTCTTGCATAGACAAAAGAAGCAACCACCTCCATATCCACAAAGCTGAGATTCATATGTAAGATTTGAGTATGGTTAAGTAAGATAGAGTACTTCATTTCTTTCCTACAGAAAACCCAAATTTTGTTGTTGATATTAGTGAACAGATTGAAGCGAGGGAAGGCTTTGGCAATTTTCAAAGTGTTGAGATGAACCATAGGTTCCAAAATGGCTATGCACCAAAATTTGTGTTTTTTATTTAGATATTTGAGTCTTTTTAAGGATAAGGGGTTGGGAAATCCCTCTTATGTTCCAGCACAGCAAGTTGATCATGGAGAGGGGGGATAAGAGTAAGGTTGGGATCTGGACCTAGTCCTCCCTCTAGTTTTGTTAGAGAATTTTTTTATCTGATTGATAGATTCCTCCAAAATTTGAAGCTCCTTTCCTTTGCCAAGGTTTTGTTCTTCTGATTTGTAGTTCTTTTTCTTTTTAGTTTTCTGAATTTGACAATCTGACTCCAGTTCGTTATTCATTGCTTCTACCAAGTTCTGTACCAAGTTCTGGCTGGGGAAAACCACCATTAAATCCACCACATGATTCTTTAAATTTCTGGGAGACAAGGGAGCAAGCATCACCTCCCCAACTGTCTCAACCTCTGAATGGATCTCCAAGTTCTTATCCTTTGTAGATTTCTGACCAACAACAGTGCTAGCATTTTCAACTGTCCCTGCCACAGAGGAGAAATTCTTTTGGACGAGAGTCTCTTCTGTCCCTGCTACAGTAGAGGTCTTCTTGTGCACTTCCTTACTTTCAACTTCCAGGAGATTATTGTTGGCATCAACCAACTCCTGCTGAGGTTTGTGGTAAAACCTTCTATTGGGGGGTTTTAACCTATAACATCTCTCCCTAGTATGTCCAAACATTTTACAATGTTGGAAATAATGGGGTCTTTGCTCCATGATTACTTCTTGCCAAAACCCCCTCAGAGTGTCCCCAATCCAGATCCTCCTGACATCAGGAAAAGTAACATCCCTTTTCTCTAGGATTCTTGCACTAGCTGGTCTTGCTTTATTATAAGTGGCAGCATCTACCTTCAAAGGTGCACCCAAGGTGCACCCAATATTGAACAAGGCATTCAATTTGAATCGGTGCAATTACAATTTAGGTAGCTTAAACCAAATAGGCACTGTGGGAGGTTCTTATGATGGGTCATAATCAGGTGACCATTTTAAAATTTTCATTTCTGTTCCAGCTATGATGATGGATTGTTTGGCAAATATTCTGGCATAGTCATCTTCCTTTGTCAGCTGGATTATGAGATGCATGCCATCCAGCAGACCTAGCTTCCACTCTGAAATTTTTAAGGAGTCAAAATATTTCCTTACAAGTTCCATCTTTGGGTGGCCCAAGCTAAATTTTCCAATTAGAGTAAATTGAACCTCCAAGTTTAATTCGGTAATCTCCTTTTCAGAGAAAATAACAGCTGGTTCCCTATCTTTTGATCCCACTGGATGAATGCAAGAGGCAGAACCTCTCCCAACAGCAGTGTTATGGAATTCCTGAGGGAAGACTAGTAAATCAGGGTTTAACAAAGGGGAAGAGGGATTTCCTACCACCCCAGCATAAGTAGCTTTAGTCCATTGCAAATTTGTCTCCAGATCAATAGGGGTGGTCATGGTTCACCAACCAGCACCCCCAAGACAGTGAAGTTGCAAGAAGCAGAAAAACAAGGAAGGTGGCTTGTTCCAATCCCAACGACAGGAAGAACAAGAGACACAACAGAGATAGACCCCAGACCAAAACAAACACCAACTAAGAGGATGTAAGAAGGCTTGCAACTTTAGCAAACCAATGTAACGATAACTCCTTCTCAAAAGACAACAAAAAACCACAGCCTCCCCAAGCTAGACCAAAGGAACAGTACTGGAGGTTCAAAATAACCACACCAGACACTCCTCCCAAGCCTTAGAAACCCCTTAAAGAGAAAGCAAACTCCTTCAGCAAGCTCCACAGCAACACCAGG
>JXCR01125198.1:80190-99047 GCA_002079205.1 Phalaenopsis hybrid cultivar
GGGGGGTTTAAATAGAGGGGCTTAGAGAGGCCACCAGGGGCAATTGGTGGGTTTCCTAGGTTTCTTATATAGATTCCAACAATGTGCCAAAATCCAATTGGGATGAGACAACTTGTATGGTTTTAATTTTGAGTTTTGGCCTAGGTGGAGCTCTTGATTTTAAATTTTCTAGCCATCAAGGTGGTCGGTCGGCCAGCGAGGGGTCACCATCCAGTCCAGGGAGGTAAGGGCTTGGTCTTAGTGAAGTCAATTAGGGTTGGTCATGTGTAAGGGTATGTGATTGAAATAGTATGGGAAAAGGGCTATTTTGGGTTAATTTGTGCCAAATCATGGTTTGGGTCTGGGTTCACCCCTCAAGGCTCGTTTGAGTGCTAACGAGAATCAGGTGGCTCCGCTTAATAATCATGGTTAGGTCTCTATCAAAAGAGATTTGGCTAAACATGGGTTGGAGTGATTCATGGGAGGGGTTAAAAGAATCTTAAGGATATTTGAAAGTTTTTTATGCTCTTTCCAATAATAGCTTGATGATGTGGCATGGATCTCATGGCTTGCCTATGGCTTGGAAGTGGCTCCATGGCTTGTCCTTGGCTTGCTCAACTTTCATGAGGATGGATTTCTGAATTTATGAAATATTTTGGTGGATTTTGTCATGATGCTTGATTTGGAATGATTTGATTTTGGATTTAGTACTTTAGGAATGATTTTAATCAAATGGATGANTTTAAGAAAATTTTTGGAAGTTCATCTAGGTTAGAGGACCAATTAGACCAATTTTCATGATTTTTAAAGGTTTAATTTAATTATTAGAATTATTTGTTTTTTTAGTATTAATTTAGTATAAAATAAAATTTAGATGGAAAATTAAGTTTTATATTTTTATTAAATCCCTCTGAGTCTACAAAACCTAAAAAAATAAATTTCATCTTTTTTTACTTATATTTTAAATATTAGAATTATTTTAGTAAAAAAATTAGAAAAAATCCATTTTTAAGCCTTTTAAAATTAATATCTTGACTTAAAAATTTAGGAAAATTATTTTAAATGGTTCCAAGTGATCAAGAATCCAAATGTGACATTTTAGTGTAATTTTATAATTTTGCAAATTTTATGATTTTTTAATTAATTTTTAATTATTTAAAGGCTTAAAAATAACTTAAAAATGAAGTATTTGTTTTTATTTAAATTTCATTTTTCTTAGATTGCTCTCGTTATAAGAAGCTCCAAAAACCAACTTTGGTAATTTTTTGAATTTTGTTTTAATTATTATAATTATTTTAATGTAAAAAATGTCATTTCACTTGATTAATCCATTTAAGTGACTAAATTAACTCCAATTAACTTGAAATTTTATGGGGAGCTCCCCTAACATTAAATTACAATGTGGAATAGTTGTTATGCCATTTACATTCATAATTACTTCAAATTAATTTTTTTTTCATTTTTTAGGGTTGGTGATAATTAGGATTATTTTTAATGAGTTAAATCAAGTTTATATTTTTCCTAGGATTCTCTAATTATAGTGAACCTACCAAAATAAGTTTTGTACTTTTTGATGAGTATTTTAATTAGGATAATTTTAAAACCAAAACAGGGACCATTAACTTGAAAAATAGATATCTATGCTCAAAGGTCTCTCATAACCTTGGAAAAATCATGAAAAGAATCCCAATAACATGTGGAATAAAAACCCCCAAGCTCAAGAAATGGTGAAATGTCTATGCAAATGGAGAGTGAAATTAAAGAAAACACTATTTAATTAATTAAAAATAATATATGCATCAAATAAACTTAAAAATGTTTCCACATTGTTGTCATCTCTTCACTGAGCAAAAGTATATTTTTATTTTATTTTTATAATTTTTCTACACAAAGTTATGGATTTTTGAAGTTATGACAATTTAAATAAAAAAAATGCGCTATTTTTCTACTTAAACCAGTCAGCACTGACCGGATCATCATACATGTCGAAATGCCCACGTGGCATAGTGGGATTGGGAGTCACCGTATTAGTCAGCTCCCCTGGTCACGAGCGAAAGCATGTCTAACTGCATCACGGCCCTCCATTTGATACACGCGCCATCAGACGGTCCTCCATCACCCAAAAATCATCCATTTTCAAATGCTAATATCTCACTCGATTATTAACCAAATCAAGTGCAGTTTTTTTAAAAGTGCCCGTCTTGACTAGTAGAGCACATCTACACAGTTGATCGACCCTTAAATCAACTCTATGAGAATGGAGAGTGAAATGAAGCTCGATTTAGGGTTAACTTTTAATACCTTGGTCCAAGAGGGGAAGCCTCGATTGGATGTTTGTGGAAGCTTCTTGGGGGTCCTAAGAGCCTAAGGATGGAGTTTCAAGATGTGGTGAATTGCTTTGATATGATTTCAACCAAAGCCGAATTAGGGATTTGAACAAAGTCTACCTTAGGGTGCTATGGTGATGGGGCTTTTATGAGGGATCTTTTTCTCTTGCTATAGGGATGGTGTGGGTACAATTAATTTGAATTTGGTGGAGGTTTGAGGGGTGTCCTGTTTTGGCCTAGGGATTGAGCTCCAAATTTGAGCTTGAGCAGTGGATTTGAGTGGCTAAGGATGGTTGGGTTAAGCTCAAAAGGTCTCAAGAAAGATTTTGAAGCAATTTAGCAAAGTCTCCTCAAGGAATTTCATGTTCTCTTCTTTTGGACATGGAGAGGGGGTTTAAATAGAGGGGCTTGGAGAGGCCACCAGTGGTAATTGGTGGGTTTCCTAAGTTGCTTATATAGATTCCAACAATGTGCAAAAATCCAATTGGGATGAGACAACTTGTATGGGTTTAATTTTGAGTTTTGGCATAAGTGGAGCTCTTGATTTTAAGTTTTTTGGCCACCAAGGTGGTTGGTCGGCCAGCAAGGGGTCACCATCCAGTCCAGGGAGGTCAGGGCTTGGTCTTAGTGAAGTCAATTAGGGTTGGCCATGTGTAAGGTAATGTGATTGAAATAGTATGGGAAAAGGGCTATTTTGGGTTAATTTGGGTCAAATCATGGTTTGGGTCTGGGTTCACCCCTCAAGGCTGGTTTGAGTGCTAAGGAGAATCAGGTGGCACCGCTTAGTCATCATGGTGAGGTCTCTATCAAAAGAGATTTGGCTAAACATGGATTGGAGTGATTCATGGGAGGGGTTAAAAGAATCTTAAGGATATTTGAAAGTGTTTTATACTCTTTCCAATAATAGCTTGATGATGTGGCATGGATCTCATGGCTTGCCTATGGCTTGGAAGTGGCTTCATGGCTTGTCCTTGGCTTGCTCAACTTTCATGAGAATGGATTTTTGAATTTATGAAATATTTTGGTGGATTTTTTCATGATGCTTGATTTGGAATGATTTGATTTTGGATTTAGTACTTTAGGAATGATTTTAATCAAATGGATGATGGAAATAAATAATTGTCATGTGGGCTTTGGACTTTGGCTTTTGAATTTAAGTGTAGTGGGCCTGAGCTTTTGAAATTGAAATTGAATTTGACATAAAATTTGGGCTAATTTAATGTTGATTTTTTTGTAAGAATATGTCATGAGGGATTTGGCAAAGTTTCAAGTGATTTTGAATTGAATTGGTGGGCCAATTTGGTGGATTNACATAAAATTTGGGCTAATTGAATGTTTATTTTTTTTGTAGGAATATGTCATGAGGGATTTGACAAAGTTTCAAGTGATTTTGAATTGAATTGGTGGGCCAATTTGGTAGATTTAGGCATATGGTCAAGATTGTGCCTTTTTATTTGAATAAAATTGGGCTTGAAATTAGATCAAATTGGGCTTGAATTTTAATTAGAATAGAACTGGGGATGTTGAATTTTGGTTTAGAATTGAAATTAGGCAATATTGGGGTCAATTGGGCTAAAATTGGGGTTAATTTGGGAACATTTGAGCCTTCAATGGCAAATTGGGGCTTTTGCTCATATTGAGTAAAATTGGTCAAATTGATGATCAAAAATTAAAATTGGGAATATTTTAGATTATTTTGGAATTTTTGGAATTTTTAGGTCATGAAAGAGATTTTGGTAATTTCGACAAATTTTTGAAGTGTTTTGGAAATTTGGTAAATTTATGTCAATTTAAGTAGTGGTGAGGGGTTTGAGATGTTTTTTGGACAAATTTGAGTATTTTGGCCAAAAATTAGTATTGTAGGGGTATTTTGGTAATTTGGTAATTTTGGGCCAAAATGAGCCAACAAGCCATGAAGCCAAACCAAACCAAACCAATAGGAGCCATGTGAGGACTCATTTTGAATGTTCAATATGTTGGTTCTAAACCTCTTAGCTAAAAACTAGGGGTATAGGGTTATCCATGTGAGCTCTCCAAAAGGAGTTAGGAGACCAACCTAAGGGGTCCTAGGGTTCAGTGTAAGTGAAAAAGTGCAGTGTATACAAGTTTACCCCACCAAAACCAGACCACCCAGGGCTAGTCCTATGGTCTGACCATCCTATGGGGGACTCCCCTTGAGCTCCTCCATATTGACCCCACCTATTAAGTGCTAGAGGTTAGGACCAATATGTGGAACTTCAAGTTCAGCAAAGAAGAGTTTAGAATTTCTAATGGTGAGGGTCCCTTTTCTAGTCCTCTAGGAATAGTCAACAGAAAAGTCCTATGGCTAGACCCTAAGCTACTAAAGAGGAAAAATTAGACCTCAACCAAAAATGAAGTCAACAAGTCCTTGTTGATAAAAAAGAATATTCAAACAAAATAGTTGATCAAATATTTCTCCTTCAACATTTAATTTTGTCTTTCAATAATATCTAAATTCAACCTCAAGGAGTCCCTTTGTCTAAATTTCCACAACATAACCTTTCAAATGAGATAAAGTTAGTTTTCATAATTATTTCACTTTTTTTTTTGCCAATTTGAATACAATCATCACCATGCCTTCAAAGATTGATAGTTTTTGGTTATAACAAGAATGAATGAAGGGAATCCTATGTTATTAATACATAAAATTCAAACTAAATATTAATAATTAAACCCATATTTGAAAAAATTTTAATCATTTGTTCCTAATCTAAAATTCAAATATATGATACAAAACTTGTTTAGAAGAAAAATAAAACAAGCTACAATTTTGTAAAAGAATTTTGAATCTATTTGAACAATGTTTGGAAGAGGTTTAAAAATTTATTCATTCCTTCTCTTTTCCTTTTGAAAATATTATAAACATAAATATTATCATGTAGAGTTGAAGTTATTGGAGGTTAATATAAAGACAAATATAGAGATATTTGAGAAGGAAAAAATAATAAAAAATAATTCTATTAATAAATTAATGAAACATTTGTTTTAATATTTTTCTAAAGAAGAAAAATTCCCATTTACATGACAATTTTTGTGTATAAAAGAGTATACAAGATTTTTAGTATATGGATTGGCGAATTCTAACAAGTTTCAAATGATATTTAACACTGAATATGAATTTTGAACTTTTATTTTATTTTGACTCAAGACTCTTCCTTAAACATTTCAAATTATACGTTAGATATATCAAATTTAGAGGGTTTGATATGTGCATTAAGACTTATATTATAAAAGCATAAAAACAATGAATACTTTATCAAGGAAATAAATTATTTAATGTTAATTTATTTTTTTTAGAAGGTAGACTTTAAGATTTTAATAATCTATCAAGCAAGTTGTTTAATATATTGTTAACAAATTATTCTATTTGATGGAATTCTAAAGTAAATCACTTAGTTTTTATCGATTCTTGCAATACGATAAGTAAGTTTTATACAAGTTCTTCAAGAAAAATAATGTCATGCCATTTTTGGGGCTTTCTTTTTCTTTTTCTTTTTCTTTCCTTTTTTTTTTCTTGTTGTGAAGTTCCATGCTCCAACTTATTTTGTTACCTTTGAAATTCATTCTAAAATTGTTAGCATTGTTCCTTTCTTAGGCATAAAGAGTAAAGTAGCTGATAAGGACTTTTAGACAAATTATGAAAATTTTTCTAAAGTGGTTAAATGTTTACAATGACATCGAATATCAAGAATATATTAACAAAATAAGATCACATTATCACCACTTCTAGTTCTTTTGGGAAGATATGTCTCCATATTTAAGGCTTATCTAATATTAATGTGTAGATGTATTGAGATATCCATTTCTTTTAGTCTATAATTTGCTAGAACCTTGTTCATGATAAGCCTCCACTTGCTAATGAATCTCATAATTGTGATGCTGGGCAAGAGTATTGGTACAAAATGACTGGGTCAAAAATTTTTATGTGGCTCTTAACATCTTTATACAAAATTATGCATTATTAAATTATGTATGTAGAATTCAATCTTTGTGTTGCAAGTCTATTGTGGTGGATATGATTTATTGAATAATTATAGATACATAGAATTAAGGATATAAGGTAGAATAGAAAACACGTGAGAGGATGAACGTGCAGTGGAAAGGTGGTGAGTGGGATACTAGGTAAGGTAAGTTGGAGAAGTAGCTCATAGAAAAACAAAAGTTAGAGTATAGAGTCGCTAGTGGGTAGACCAATTGTGGAATTGTATAATGTGGATGATGGGTGAGAGGAGAGATTAGATATATTGAGCAGGTAAGTGAGGGGTTGATAAAAGTGAGAAGTGTCAACTTCTTGAATGGAAAGTTTTGCCATAACTCAAAATTAAATAACCATTATATGAAAGAGGGAAAAAGTGCATCACATATTTCTTACCATCCAAAAAATTAACTATACAGAGCTGTTAGATCATTAAGTATAGTTTTAAAGTGTAAATCATCATTCATCACGCAATTATATATATGAAATATTTTAAGCTCTGAATATTTATAAATTATGGATATAATTCTTTGACTAATCTAACAAAATAAAATTGTCATATTTGTAAAAAAGATTTTTTATCTTGGTAAAAATATACATTTATTATCAGGATCAATAATCTCCCTCTACTAGTGCCATTCCCTTCCTTGGAAGTATGTGATGAAGTAAAAGTAAGTAAGAAACCTAATATGTTACATAAACTTATTACCGCACTTGCATGGGAATTACAAAAGGAGTATTGTGCAAATATCACAAGAGCTGAAATTTCTTATTTTATTACAGGATACAAGATCGAGAACAATATCTATTTTAAGAGATTAAAGTATTATCTAACAATGGATGTTATAACAAAAAATTGGTTCAAGAATTAGGATCAATATAACCATTTTTTTCTTCCCAATTTGGGTAGGATAGGGTTTACTTTATTTTTGGTTACACGTTCTTTACATGGACAAGCTCTTATTATTAATTAGATTTTAAGGGAGGTCGACTCCTAAGAAAAGTATTAATGAAAATAGTAGATCTCATTTTTCTATGAATTTATACTATTTTAATTTTCAAGATAATCCATTATAGGAAGTTTCAATTGAGACCAATTCAAATTTGAAACTATTTTTCTTAAAGGCTAATGAAAAAAATGTAAGAAACACTACATAATGAAAAACATTGTTGTGCTCTAGCTTATTTGATAAATTAGGTTTATATTTTAGATTGCGGTTTTACTTTACATTTGAGTTTTTTATATATTTTATAAATTTGAGAGTTGTAATCTCATGACACAATTCAAGGATAACCTCATGATAAAAGGAATTTAGATTTAGCATAAAGAAAAGAATCACCTTAGATCGTGAAACTAAGGTGGGCATTATCAATATGAATAAAAAGTTCAAACCAAGTTTAAGAGTTTACAATGGAAGATATAGGTTATAATATAATTAAGGAATGAATCTAGATCTGACTCTTCTTGATCTACTACCCTACCTCAAGAGTTTAGTCGACCATTTCACCTGTGCTTAAAATACAAAAGTCTAGTTTTATGAAAATGAGATTAGGCAAAATTATTACTAGAACACAGGGGGATAAGTGGGACTTGTGAATTGAACATAAAGGTTACATTGTCTAAATATAAGGGTATGATATGCATCTAAATAATATAATATTTGATTATTGTTATTTTTTTATTGAATTGACTTTGTTTAGATTTAGGCATAATGATTTTCAGTCAAATGCAAAAAATGAATGTGTTGAGTTTTAAAATATCAAAAGGCCAAAAAAAATTTATTTTGATGTAGCTTTTCATTGAAGACCACTCATCCTTTATGACCTAGGCCCCTTTATGTGAAATGGGTGAAATGTAAAAAATATAAAAATGAATCAATCTGTAAATTCAATTGGTGATTATGTTCTCCTTAACATTAATCATTTATAAATCCTTAATTAGCATGTAGTTCAATTAACATGAAGCTAAGTTAATTCTAATTTTAAAATAACATTTTAATTAGTTTAATTTTACTAATTTGTGTGAACTATTCTATGTATTTTTCATCTTCAAAACACTTGGTTGTTGTAAATATTAGAAAATTTTGATGCTTACAAGAAAGGAGTTAAAAATATTTGCTTTGATTCTCTTTTATTTATGAAAGATTACTTAGGATTGACTATGTTCAAATGATTAATGATTAAAGAGATACCATTGCATCCATGTTATCTTGTTAATAGGAGCATTAAATTTGAAAATGTAACCTTCAAATTCATCTTCAAATTGATGGATTCACTACCTTAGTTCATGGGGAAATTTGAAGCAACATTTTTTCCTAAACTATAGAATATCTTTTTCATTGTGAAAATTAGAAATGTAGAAAAGATATTATAAAAATATTAAAATGTCCTAAAAGGGAAATTAATAGATTGAAATCAGACACATCTCTCGAAAACAAATACACAGACAATGTGAACCTCTGAATATGATTAGAATATTAATACATCAAATGTGGACACATCTTTCCATTGTTTTGCGTTTCTTGGTGTTCGGCTATGATGCTCCAATGACTAGGAACTTTGCAGATGCGCTAATTGGTAATTTGAGTTCAAAGATTGTCACTTTAGGTCTCTTCTCTCCTAGGGTTTGCTCCCCTCTGGTGATTCAATGGCAATTAATGTTGCATCTTCTTCTTCTCGATTTGGTGCCTCTCAGCTGGTGAAATCCTCCCCTTTTTTCTTTTTATTCACCTTTTTGTGCTTATCTTTCCATTATTTTGTGTTTCTTGGTGCTCGGCTACGACGCTCCGATGACTAGGAGCTTCGCAGATGCGCTAATTGGTAATTTGAATTCTAAGATTGGCACTTTATGTCTCTTCTTTCCTACGTTTCATGAGGTTTTGAATTTTGGTGGATATTATAGTTTTATAAGAAAGTTGGGAAGGAAAAATGGTAAACTTGCAATGTATTTTTCCAAGGATGAGAATAATATACTTGCTTCCTCTTATCAGCACTCGTTGGTTGATAAATTTTTTTTTGTCTATCCTAAGCTTGAGATCATTTAAAAGGAATTTGATTCTTTGAAGCTTACGGGTTTATGGAAAATCAATCTTATTGAAGGGCGTCATATACTTATTCAATTATATAATGATGAGAATTATATCACATCATTTACATGTCATTCAGTCCGAATAGTTGATGTCCTGATGAAAATTAGAAAGAGCACAGTTAATTTGACCCCAAATCAGAGCTATTGACCTCACTTTTGGTTGAGGTCTAGTCTCTTCCTTAGAAGCCTAGGATCTAGCCATAGGACTTTCCTGTTGAATATCCTAGAAGATAAGTGATGGTACCCTCACCTTTAGAAATTCTAAATCTCTTCTTTGCTCAGCTTAATGGGGAGCTCAAGAGGAGTCCCTATAGAACTACTTGGCCTTAGGGTTTACCCTGGGTGATGTGATCTTGGTTAGTCTCACACACACATACACTTGATACTCCTCACTTACACTCCCAACCTTAACCCTTAACCAAATATGCTTAGTTGATCCCTTACTCTTTTTGGAAACTCATGTAGATGGTGCCTTAAACCATTAGCCCTAGGCTAGGTTTTGGCTAAGACTAGCACATGGATGATCCAAAGTGGGGTTTCCCTTGGTTTCATGAAAGTGGGGTTTCCCTTGGTCTCATGGCTCATGAAGGGTAATTTCATGATTGGCATTATATTGAACCCCAATTTTACCAAAATACCCCCAAACTTTCCCATAATTACCAAATTATCCTTAAGACCCTAAAATCTTCAAAATTGTCCAAACCACCTAACTTTGTCCAAAAATCACCCCAAACCCTTTTAAACCATCCAAACTACCCAAAACACCCTAAATTTTTCAAAATTTTCAAAATACCCCTAAGATTACCAAAATTATCAAAATACCCTTGGTGGCCCAAATTTCATAGATATTTCAAAAATCATTTCAAAAACCCCCAAAAACAATCTTAACCACTCATGAACTCCAATTTGACCAATTTTGACAAAAATTTCAATTTTTCCCTTTAAGGCACAATTACCCCAATTCACCTCTAATTTCCACCAAATTGATCCCAAATTTCCCCAATTTCAATTCTAAACATAAATTCATCATGTCTAAGTTTGATTGAAACCAAATTAAAGCTATATTCAACCCAATTTCAAACCTAAATTCTAAGCCTGACCAAAATACACAATTTCTTCAAATTAAACCCCCTAACCTATCTAATTTCCCCAATTTTGAATTCCAAATTCCTTATAAAATTCCTTTAGACCAAATTAAACTTTCAATTGGCCCTAGCTTAACCTTAAATCTCAGCCAAATCCAACCTTGGCCAAAATTCCAAAATTTGCACCTGAGTCTAAATTCCATCAAATTGAACCTCTTAAATCCAAAACTCTTCATTACAAACCCTTTAACCAATTTGAACCATCAATTGAGCCTTATCTAAGCCCAAGTTTAACCCAAATGCCCCAAAATTGTTCATGGGCCAACACCCACTAAATTAAACTCCCAACTCCATTCAAAATCACTCAATTCCTTTTCCAAACTTCTCAAGACAATCATCCAAGCAGTTTGATTAATCAATTGAGCCAAACACAAATTATAGCTAAACCCAAATTCAAATCCAAGTCCATGACACGATTTGAACACAAGCCTCAAATTGAATCATTCTCATTCAAATTAACCAAGCCATGGTCACTACAATCAGCTTTTGGAACCTAGGGACCAGACTAGACCCACCTAGCCCACTCTACATGAGCCATGGACCAAAGGTCCCTTGAATTAGGGGATCTCTTCCCATATTTGGTTAAACCCAAGATATCTTTACCGTCAGCCATCAAACCTCTGTGATAATCATCATTAAGCTCCCCCTCGCTCACGTGACCACTCTAGTGAATAACCCTGGCCTGTCTGGCCAGCCTAACAGTTGGAAAACACTAAAACTAAAAGCCACACTAAGCTTTGAACTTAAAATTTAAACTCCCTCAGTTGGCTCACTCTAATTGGTCACTTGCACCTTTCTTTCCTCCACGTAAGCAACACATTGCACCCACTAGCCAGCCATGGTGGCCACTCCTTCCCCCCTCTATTTAAAAATCACATCCCACTGCCATCAAGAGGGATCACCAATTTCCTTGGGAAAACTCTACCAAATTGCTCCAAGAGCTCCTCCAAGACTTCTTAAGATCCACCATTTTCCCCCACTGAATCCCTCTTCATGAGCTTAATTTTGAGCTCAAAATCCAAGGGTTTTCTTTCACTCAATCAAAACACCACCAAAACTCAAATTAAACCATCCCTAAGCTTCCTCAAGTAAAATAAGGAATTTATCATCAAAACCCCTTTGCCCCGAGCCCTTTAACTTAGCTCTCAACCAAGGTTGCATCACCATTTCATTGAACTCCAACTCAGCCTATTCACCAGAGGAAACCAACACTTCCAGGAGGTTTGCCAGACTCTACTGAAGCTTCCACAAGCATCTGATTGAGGCCACCCCTCTTAGACTCAGGTATAGACCACAAACCCTAATTTTTTGCTTGGTTTCACCAATTATGAAGAGAAGTATGATTTCATGAGCATGTAACCATATAAACGTGTTTGTCTTGAGTAGATGAAGTTGTAGAAACAAACCCCATGTGATTTGGTTGATTATTGAGAGAGAACTTAAAGTTTTAGTGTAGATGGTTCACGGGTTGCGACCATTGGGAATGATGACGGAGGACCGTTTGATTGCACGTGTATGAAATGAAGGGTCAGGATTACATCGAACGAAGGCATGAAACATAGAGCATTGGCTGAGTCAGCGGCTATGTGGATGGTGACTTTAAATGACGGAGTGACGTGTGTGAGTTTGGAGTGTCATAGGACGAGGTGGCGGCTGACTTAGATAAGTAGAAAATTTGGATTTAAATGATTTAAATTAATTCTAATGCTTAGAAAATTCATATCTTTATGTAGAAAAATACTAAATGTTTCTTTTGAAATTAAATTATATATTCTATTTTAATTAATTTATAAAATTAATAAATAATTTTAATAATTAAAATATATTTTGAAAAACATGAAATTTTGTCCAAGTGGTCCTCTGATTTAGGTGAACCTCCAATAATTTTCTCAAAAACAAAAATTTTACTTTGATTAGCTAAATAAATTAATATTTAAAATCTAGTTTTTGAGTTAAAAAATAATTATTTAAATTAAATAAAATTTGGAAAAATTACATCTCCTCTAATATTTTAATTGACCCATGAGAGGGGTGATCTAAAAATTTCAAAGTCATTTGAGATATTTGGTGAGTTATGAAGTGAGAAGCCCTGTGGGCAAAATCATAATTTTAGAATTTTAATCCCTTAATTAAATTTTAGAATTGATTAGAAAGGGCAAAAGGGTAATTTTGATTATATCAAGTTCTTTTCGATGATTGAAATATAAGGGACTAAAATGGTAGAAACCAATTTCTCACTCTTTTACAATAAAGTGATAATTAAAATTTTCCTTAGTTATTATAATTTGGAGGTTAATTAAATTAAATGATTCTAAGGTGGTGGGCTTATGATAGGAAGACGATAATCCACTAATATAAATTCCCCCTTATTGATCATAAGATATGATCTTGATAAAGAATTGAACTTCACCTAATTTAATATTTAATCTTTGTAAGTTCACTTTAAATGTTGGTCCCTAAGGGCTTAGTAGTGCATTGGGATCAACTTGAATTTATCTAATGAGCAATAGGATTGAAAACCTAATTAATTACAATCATATTTGAAAAAACTACAGGCCCAGCTTTACCTGCGGACATGAGATCCTTAATAGCTTAAGTTTGTTCTAAAGGCACTCATTCACATAACTCTTAAATAAAACATCAATTGACTAATTAATTACTCTTCTCATGAGATAATTAAAATATCTGGTTCACTGAGCATAGGGTGTATTAATTCATTTGAACTAAGTCTAAGTTTGGATTATCAATTGAACAATATAATAAGGTCATGTGAACTTGAAATGTTTCAAAGGTTTTTAAAAGCCGTTTAGGGTTATGCACCAAACATTTTAAAATCTTTTGGATATTTTGAAGGACATTTGAACTTAGTTTACTTTGTTCTAGAAAATCATCCACTAAGACCTTTAGGGATTCATCAAGTCATGACTTGGGGTTTGATAGATACACTTTCAACTGCTTTTCTTGTTTTTTTTTCCTGCAAAATTATATATATTGCAAAAGCTAATCTTTCAGCAGGGGTAGCGAGAAGATGACAGGTACGGCTTTACAGTTTTATTTACTTTTCTCATTTTATTTACAGTAAATTACTCTTGCTTTAAAATACTATACTTGGTTGTGCATGTTACTTCACCTGCAAAACAAAACCATTTTTAAAAATTAATCAACAATTTCAAAATTAAATTAAACACTTTCAATGGGAAGCATAAATCCTTTGAAATACAATTAAACATTTTTTTTTTTGAATTTACGAGAGTCCTTCGGATGAGGTAAGCCACAGTTCCTAACAAAATCTTCTCAGTTTAAATGAGTTTTACAATTCATTTGGACTAAGTAAGTTCAAAAGAAAATAGTGGTAACAAAATAAGGGAACCATGAGATCCTAAATGGTGTCCCTCTAATCAACTTTAACCCTCCCATAATGTTTGAATAACTTTAAAACACTTCGTAAGACCTTTTGAACCTTAGACTCAAAGATCGTTACTTCATCCAGGAGCTTGGAGCTAACATTATGTGCAGCAATCTACAATAACAATAAAGAGCAGCATGAGGATCTACAACAACATGAGGATCTATAATAGCACATATTTTCCCTAGAATTAAATAACAAGACATAGGACTTTGAGGTTGTTTTCTTATTAAACATAAATCCTCACTTTATCTTTAGGTCTTTGCACAATCATGTTGTGCAATTTAAGCCATAACTCATTTTAGGATTCCGAGGTTGTCGTTCATTGCGACATAAATCCTCCCATCTTCCAGGATATTTGTATGATTGTGTCATGCAAATGTAAGCCCTAAATAATAATAATTGGCATGATGAAACATTCAATAACATCTCTCTAAAATTGAAGTCAAACCATAGGATAACTTGGGAAGTCACCGAGGTTCTCCTCAGAATTCATGACAACCCCTAGTTTATCTCCCTTTGATTCCTAAAATCAATGTTCCAAATTTGAGCCATACCCATTTGCCACCTCTTTGTCCGATCTTTGAAAAGTCTTATCCTTTTGAATTCCTTGAAGATAATATTTTCTGGTCTAAATTGAGAGTTTTCTTAGGTGAACTTGGTTATCTAAGATGTAATTTATTATAGGGGCTTACTCTTACAGAAAACTGTAAGAACCTAGCTTAATATAAACCCTATCTAATTCTTCATATTAGATAGAGGAACTTGTCGGTCAACATAAAAAATGGTTTTCTGCAAAGTAAAATGGATGTCATTAATTCTTTAGTTTATTTAATCAAGCACCCACAACAAGTAGTGTATCTATCTTTTGAGGTAGATATATTGCTTGCGGTGTTGTGCTTGATCATTTAAACCATTACAGATTTGAGATTAGTTTGATTTTGTATTTTCAAAAAATTGAAATATTAATTTTACTAAACTATATATATATATATATATATATATATATATATATATATATATATATATATATATATATATATATATATATATATATATATATATATATATATATATATATATATATATATATATATATATATATATATANGCTCTTTCATTTAAACTATGAAAAATATGACGTCAGTTTAATTTCATGTTTTTCTAAACAATATATATATATATATATATATATATATACAAATTAAATTAAACATCTTTCAAAAATGCGCGTCGGGATATCCGTTCCGGCGACCAACAATTTTCAATTTATCGACTGACAAGAGCCTCGCACTATTCCTGTTTGGATTTGTTTTCCAGGTTTAAAATTCCATCTTTTTAATCAGGAGGTGTTGTTCTCTTTAGCTGCTACTTTTAGTAAACCTTTAAAGATGAATGGCCCTATTTACACATTATCTAGGCCTTCGGAGGCGAGTATTTTGGTAGAATGTGACATCACACTTCTTTTCTCTGATAAGATTTGGATTGGTTCGGCCCATCAAGGTTATTGGAAAAAAGTTGAACTTGAAAGGCATTCTCCATACTGCCCCCATTATCATATGTTTAGTCATACTTCTACACATTGTTACCGCTTACATCCTCATCTAAAGCATGGGGTTAATCGCCCACCTCCAATTCCAAGCACCATTAATAATGATATCCTAGAAGATCATTTAAATGTTGGTCAGGTCAATGAGCAAAATGTTGAGCTTCAAAATGATATTGTTATTCCTACTAATGTTGCTAATGACCAGTTGTTGCAAACCATACTTTTGTTGGTGAATCACTTTTTGAGGATTTACAATGTGCTACTACTCAATGTATTACTACTAAGGATTTAATCTTGTCTCCTCCTGACAGGGAAAGTAATGTTCATAGGACCATTTCTCTTATTGAGAATGTCTTACCCGCAACTGATATTTTGGCTGCTACTAATGCTTTAGAAGAGGAGTGGCTGGTACAAAAGGCTAGCAAAAAGAAAGGTAAACAAAAAAATGAACTTCTTGATCTCAATAATGATAATATTATCATTACTGATGGAAAATCTTATTATGATGGGGAACTGGTAAGGACCCTTCCTAGGTCTACTAGAAGACGTGGCTTGAGAAGTCATGTTTAATATAATGATTTAGAATATTAAGGAAGTGGCGGACCCTTTCTCCCTTAATACACTAAAGTATTTATGCAGAGTCCACAAGCTAGCTATTTTTGCTTTATTAGAGCCTCTTGTTTATCATAATAAAGATTGTATCTTCAGGAAATTTAAGCAATATCAACACTTTTGCAACAAAAATAACAAAATTTGGATTTTTTAGAAGCGCAATATTGACCTTAATATCATTGATAATGAGGAGTAATTTGTTCTGGTTAATTTTAAACTTGACATCTGTTCTGCTTGAGTTACTTTTGTCTATGCTAGCTCTTTTCTTCCAGATAAGTATCTACTTTGCCAAAATATTGCTCTTATGGGAGGAACTATCAAAGATAATTGGTTTTTGGGAGGTGAATTCAATATGATGATGAAACCTACTAAGAGACGAATTGGTCTATATGATTTAGTCTTATTAATTATTTCTGTGATAAGATTTCTGAGGCTGGTCTATATGATTTAGGCTTTCTGGGTCCTCCTTTCACTTGGAAAAGGAGAATTCTTGCCCAACAATTGGATTGATTCTTTGGGAATCTTTGCTTTCTTAATAAATTATCTTTTTCCTTATCATGAATCAGTAGCAAGTATAGGAATTCTGTCATGAATGTATTCAAATTGTGTTGTGTCAAATAGGAGCAAATGTATTTACTACCTTTACTAGAGGTGCTATAAAGAACATTGACTAATTTAAAGTTTGAATTGTCTTAAAGATCAGTTAGATAGGGAAGATACTAGCTCTCACTCTAAAGTTCCCTCTTCTCCCTCCACCTGGAGGCTAACATCTCGTATCAAAACCTAAAGCTATAAACTAAATTAGGAGCTTTATCATGTCACTCTAAGTGCTCTAATTCTACACCCATCAAAGTTTATTTCCCTATTTATTTGGACTCAATCATATGAATTAATTCCTCATCCATACAATCTCATGGGATTCTTACCATTAGTTCACTGAGATAATACCATCTCGAATCTTACGTGTTCTCACAACAAATATTATCATCTTCATGGTCAAATCAAGAAGTAAATGAAGTACAAGGTTTAAAATCATCACAGCTTATTCCAACATTAAAGATTAATACTTCACACAACTTCCATTCAATACTTAATCACTTATCATTTTAACGAAAAAGATAAAGAAAATTACTCAGAGTTCATGGAGAAAGCACAACCACACTTAAGTTTGAAAGTAGAAATCACACAAACAAACAAGAAGTTTAAATTAAAACCTAATGTAGTCACAAAGATAAGACTTATCTCAAATCCTCTCCACCAAAATCTCGAAGTTCCTTTGAATCTCTTCTCTTCCTTTCTCTTACAATACTCTCTACTCACACACTACAACTCCTTTCTTCTTTTCCTCTCTAAGAATTTCCTAATTATTCTAAGAGAGAGAGAGATGTTGATGGTGTCTAGTGGGCGGCGGCGACTCCTCTCTAGTGCCCTATGAGGAAGGCTGGATGGATACTTTTCAATCCAATCCAAGTCCTTTTATAATTTTTCAAAAGGTACCTTGGTTTTTCTTCAAAATGTGTCTACATTCAATGAATCTTCCAAGAGTTGCCTCCTTTCAAAAGCCAATTGAATGTATTTTCATGTCCATTAATTATTTTCCACATTTTCACCAAGGGTTACTTCAAACACCTCTTCAAAAATTTATCCAAATTCATTAAATCATCAAGTAACTACTTATGACACTTAAGCACGAGATACTTGATGCTTAGGCGCGACCTTCTCGGTTTTACTAGCGCGTAAGCGCCAGTTCTGGGCACTTGGGTGCCACAATTCTTTTGCACACCTTCTTCATTCTTTCTCCAAATTTGATACTTTTTCACTCCTTTCACCATTTTTCATCTATTTGATTGTAACTGAAAGAAAAACTCACAAAAACCTTCCATTAAAGCGCAATATCTCAAAAATTAGTATAAAAAGTGTACATAAAGACTATATATTTTAGGTGTATCAAAATCCCTCAAACTTAAAATGTTACTTGTCCTTAAGTGACACTCCAATCTTTTAAAACCAAAATATGTAGATTATGTAAATGAGTTTCTTTAGGATATTCTAAAATTTTTATTTAGAAATATAGTAGTTCAATTTGGAAAAAACTTTAGTAATGGGACCAACTTAGAGTTTAGAAAATTTTAATGTAAAGGAGTCTGAAAATATGACTTCTTATCTAGTTCAGAAATATTTGTAAATTTTCCAAATATAGAGTTTAGGCATTCTATCTTCTTCACTTAAAAATTTTTATTAAGAATAATTATACTTACTATATTATGTCCTTAAGCTTAAGAGTTTCTCAAGTCTTATACTTTAAAACGATTAGATGTGGAACCAATTTTTGATTAGGCACTAATCCTCAAGCTTCTCCTCCCTTTTCAACTTTCTTTTTCTTTTCTTTCTCATCTTTTATTTTAGGAGAGGATTACTATATCTGGATAGGCCTTTTATGATTTTGAATTCCACTCCTTTACTAAAGCATGGTTATGATATAAATCTTTTACTGAAAAATATAATAATAGTTTTGAAAATTATTTTTAATAAAAGAAAACTAAGCATTGAAAATAAAATTCTAACCATTCTAAATTTTTCAAAAATATAATTTCTATTACTAAGATAGTTACACAATATTTATCATTTCTACACTAAAAATTTTTAACTTTAAGTTTTTATTCATTACNCTATCGGATTAAGAAGTGTGAATGGGATTGGTTCAAATTTGGAACATTTTGTTTTTGAGTCCAAAGGAGGAAACACTAGAGGATG
>JXCR01125201.1:0-53622 GCA_002079205.1 Phalaenopsis hybrid cultivar
TATATATATATACTTAGGAAGATTACAAGCATACCACTCAATTCCTATATATTTACATAACTAACACCTAAACTTTAATTTAAAACTTTTTAAAGTTAAAGTGGTTTGAATCATTTCGGTGGTATAAATGTAAAGATCAAACTTTTGGTGTTGCATATGTAAATACATAACTACTGGGTGGAATATATGAAAATATGCCTACGTCTACAAGTTGTCCCGCTCGAACGGAAAAAAAATTGCATACGTAAGATGTACGCAGCGCTGCGTACGTCAAGGTTATATAGAGGGTGTTAGGGGTTATATTCGTGTTACATCCACTGTAACCTTCATGTAACCTACTTGTACCTTCTGTATGTTACAGGTAGGTTACGGACAGGTTACAGAGGGTATAACGCGGTTATAACCCCCAATACCCTCTGTAAAACCCTGACGTACGCATCGCTGCGTACGTCTTACGTACGCAAATTTTTCTCTGCTCGAACAACTCTAATTCTCAAAATAAAGTTTAGACCACATCTTAAAGGGAAATAATAACATTTATAATTCTTTTACAAGAATAAAAAATTGTTAAAATAAAAATGCTAATTTGTAAATTTATTTATTTTATTGTGATTTATTAAGGTATAATAAATTGAAATTTATAGAGCTTTGATAAGTTAATAGCCCTGAGGGAGAAATGAAGGAAATGAACAAATGGCCTCCCATCCCTTAATAGAATTTAATATAATTTTGAGATTCAAGGGTAGTTGCCGTGGGACAAAATGTCGGTCCGCTCGTGTTTATGTTAGTTTAGATTATAAAAGTTTACTCACTTTTTGAATTGGAGAATATGATTACAAAATAATGGACTCCATCGCAAATGATGACGATCGATTGATGGTAATTATTCGTGGTGGTTGTCATTGTTGAACGTAGAAATTTAGAATTATTCGTGGTGCTTCGCCAAAAACTCGTGTCTTCATCCCCTTCATGTAGAGAGAGATTGTATATTTATAACATTTTGGGGGTGAAGGTTAGATAAATCTAGCTAAAATTTCATAAGACTCAATCATAGAGCTCATATTGAATCTTTTGATAGTAACCATTCAACTCAGTAATTAAGTTCCGAGGACTTTCGAATTGAGCAATTTTAGACTACTTTTTTTATTAAGATGTAAACTTGATTTGACTATAATCATGCTAAAATTGAAAATTGTTTGGTTCTTCAATTAATGTCTAAAAAATTTGAGTCAATATTAGGTGCATGATTTAGACTCATTTTGACTCAAATTGGATGGTTTTTAGCATCATATGTGATGTCTAATTCAACTATAAGTTTGATGAAATTAGAGAACTAATGGTTTTGAATCTAGTTCTAAAAGTATTTAGCTAAAAAATCACAATAAGTTTCTTGTTTGGTTGAATGAATTTTATGATGTTGTATCAATAGCTCCNAGATAGCAAATGATAAATATTTGTAGCAAGAATTTAGAGGAAACATATAAAATACATAGAATCCTCTGGAAAATAAAATAAAATTTCTAATAAAAATTTTCAAAAATAAAAAATTTACTCAAAGTGAAAAAATCATCATACTGAATAATTGTTTCAGTATTTTTGTGGTAAGTTTATTTAACATCATTTTCTCATCCTCATGCTTTGAATATTTTACTGCATAAACCAACATCTCTTGCTCAAGCTACACCCAAATCACTATAATAAAACATGAGGCGAACATTTTTTTAACTTATGATCCCAATCTATCCAAATAGCGGCACTCAACCTTCTTTTAGGTTGATGATTGGAACCTCACTATATGGATTAGAAGTCTTCAATGACATTAATAGTTTAACTTGTGCATAAAGTTCATTTCCTTAATAGAGGCATTTTGGAGCTTTCAAGGGGAGATATATTCTAAGAATGTGGGATAGTAATTAACTATAATAAGATAATGAAGAGAACTTGTAAGGAGCTAAATTTTGTGAAGGAGAAATTAGAAGGTGAATTATTTCTCATAACTCTATCTATAAAGAATAACCTCATGGCCTTGCTAGATATATATTGAAACTTGTGAGTGTGAATTACATTTTACCAATATAAGATAATGTTTGATCTCCTTTAAAAGAAAACATTTGAGCCTACAAGGTCAAAGCTTGAGCCCATAAAAGAGAAATTACAAGGTAGAATGTTTCTCATAACTCCATCTATAAAGAACAACTTCATACTAGACATAGACATAAGAGCTTGCATATCACATATAATATTTAATATATTTTAAGAGAATAAATGAGGGCGTGTAAGGAGAAAATTTGTGAAGAGTGGTGAGGGAGGAGGTAAGGTATACTTAAAAAGATAAATAAGAAGTTACATTTTCTTTGAAGCTTTCAAAAAATTTTTGAGGTTTTAAATACAATTTAAATTTTTTTTTGTATTATAAAATATTTATTTGATAAAAAATATTAACCTAAAATATACTCAAAATATATAAAATTTTAAAACTTTATCTTTAAGGTATTAAGAATGTTTAAGAGAATAATTTTTTTTTATTGTATATTAGATGATTTATTGTTTTTTATCTCCTAATTGTTTATCTTGTTTATCAAGTTATTCTACAGTTATTTTAAATTAATATAATTTTGTCTCTTTTATATTAAATAGCCAACTGACGAGTCGCCTTGAACTCGTATACTTAAGCTCGAGCAGAAGCTCTCGAGCTTGATAAATTTAGTCAAACTCAAGCTCAAGTCGAGGGTGCAACTCGACTCCTTTACACCCCTAATCTCTTTAGGATAGAATTCTTTTGAATTTATTTTAGTTTTGTTTGAAAAATCTTTTTCGATTTTAGTTCGGTTTATTTAGATTTCTTTTGGTTTGATAAGTTTTTAATAGAGCTTTAGAAAAAAAAAATATATATTTTATTAGAAGTTTTAAGCTTTGGTTTTGCTAAAAGATTTTAAGTTGAGGTTTGTTAAAAGGTATCCATTTTAAGAGATTTTAAGTTAAGTTATATTAAAAAGTTTTAATGAAGATTTTAAGTTAAGGTTAGTTAAAAGATTTCCATTCTTAAAAGATTTTAAGTTAAGGTTTATTTAAAGGTTTTAATGAAGATTCTAATTTAATGTTTGTTAAAAGATTATTTCTATTTCTTTTAAGTTTTGAGGGTTTTAAACTTTTATTGAGGCTTTTAAGTTTATTAAATTTTAGTTTTTGTAAAAAGAATTTCAGTTTTGATTTTTAAAAAAAGGTTGTTTATGTTTGCTATGAATAAGGGTTTAAAGTAGGTTTTCATTTTGATTCGGAGAAATGTTCGTCAAATATTATTTGAGATTATCATCAAAAGGTTCTTTTAAAGGAGGTTCTCTTAAGCTTGAATTTTCATAAATTTTGATATTTACTCTTTTTTTATCGCATTTAGTTGATATTGAAAAATATTACCTAGGTTCTCGTACTAGTGTTATTATTTTTATTTTTCGAGAAATGTTATTTAAAGCCAATTTGTTCAATTTTATAAAAGGAATTTTTTCTTTTAGGAATTTTTGTACATAAGCTTAAATAGGTTGTCTCTCTTACTTAGCCTAAGGAATTGAACCATGTCTCTTATACACAACATCAACCATTTAAGCTACCCAACTTGCATGAAAATAAAGCTCACCCAGATTGCATTTTTGAAAATAAAGCTCATCTAATTTCCATATTTGAAAGTCAAGCTCATCCAATTTGTAGCTTTGAAAATAAGGCTCTTCCAACTTGCATATTTGTGTAACATGTAAGGTTACCTAAATTTTTTTGCAAGGATTTATTTTTTTATCATGAAATGTGAATTTTTTTGCACGGAATCAGTATATAACTAAAAAAGGATTTTTTTTAAGTTGTTTTCTAGCATGAAACATAGGGTCATCATATGGATTTGATATAGATTAACATTGACTAAACATGGAGCATGCATTAACTTGAGATAACATGAGGTATAAACAGAACATCAAATGAATTTTTGCAAAGAATAAACACATGAAACTTTCATAGCACTAACCATGTAACTTACATAATATTAAACAACACATAAACTCATGGGTTATTTACTTTGGCACATGCACATTCACACACTTCTGAACATTTATATTCATTCACATACATACTCGCCCATGCACTAACATACTTATACAGACTCATTCAACCACGTGCACACATATTCTTATGCACATTCCTTCAAACACACACACACACACACACACACACACACACACACACACACACACACATTATTTTATACACATTCATTCAAACATACACACACATTCTTTTATACACATTCCTTCAAACATACATGCACATTCTTTTATACACATGTATATTAACACATTCACACTTTAACACATTCATGCATTTACATGCACATACACATGTATGCATTCACTTCACATTAACTTATACATACATATATTATACACTTGCTCACATCAATACATACACCTCAACGTGTATATCCACATCAAAACATACTCATTTCAAAAATGCATGCCCATTCTTTTATACACATGTTTATTAACAAATTCATGCACACTTTGACACATTTGTGCATATACATACACATACAAGCATATGACTTCACTTACACATTTACTTATTCATACATATTATAACATACACTTGCTCACATCAATACATACACCTCAATATGTATATTTACATAAAAAATATACACATGACCACATACATTTTCATATAACACATATTAACATACACGCTCAATTACACTTTAAGACATTAATACATTCACATCAACACTTGTTCCTCCTCCTTTTCTTTCCTTTTTTTTTGGAAAGGTGTGTTTAGGTTAGGTTTAGTGCTCGATTAGGCGTTAGGGTTAGTGTAGGTTGTGTAGGGGCTTGATTTAGGTGTTAGAGTTTTGGGTTAGGCTAGCTTTAGGTCATAGGGTTTCAAGTTTTGTGTTTTAAGTAGGTTAGTGTATCTGTTGTAGTGGGTTAAATAGATTAGTATTTAGGGCGAAATGAGTTAAGTAGGTTAATATGTGGTTAGTGACTTAAATGGGTGTGTTAATTTTAGTGTTTTCGAATGGGGTATATTAGGTACTTTAAGGTGTGAGTTAGTGTGTTAGGTCATATGTGTTAGTAGATTTCAGGTTAATGGGTTAGGTGGCCTAGGATTTCGATCATGGTGGTTTAGGTAGACTAGGGTTTTAGTTTTGTAGTTGGAGTGGATGAAACCAAAAAGGAAGTGAAATTTTTGGTGAAAAAAAGATAGGAGAGACATTCGTCCATGTTAAAAATAAGAATAAGACAATATACACATCACAACGCAAAAGAAGTAAATTAAAGTCCTATGGTTTACCATGCAAAAATTAAATTCGAAAAAGGAAGAGCATAAATTTCAGGATTTACTTTATACAACAATTAAATTAGAAATGAAAGAACATAAATTTGATGATTCATTTTCAAGCAAAATTGAATTTGAATAAATAGTTTTATGGTTCTTTTTCATGAAAAAATAGAATTCAAAAGAAACAATTTCATGGTTCATTTTTATGCAAACATTGACTTGAAATGAAATAATTTCATGGTTCATTTTCATGCAAACATTGAATGGAATGAAATATTTCATAGCGTGAGAATTTACCTTCCTTTTGTTGTTATTCTTCCTTACTTTTGATGAGAGATCTCCTTTAGTTCCTTGGTGTTCTTCCCTTGATGTTGCCCTTTGTTTGTAGAGAGGAGAGGATGAGATGTGGATAAGAGGAAAGAGGAGAGTTCTTGGTTTGGAGGGGAAGAGAGGATAGAGACTGAGAGGGAGAGTGGAAGAAAGAAAATTGAAGGAATCATAGAGGGGAAGAGAAGTTTGGCTCGATTTTTGAGGGGAGTGGGAGTAATTTGGGTTGCTGTGGAGGGATTGTTTGAAAGGTATCGAGGGGTTTGTTTGAAAGGTTTCAAAGCTATGGATGCAATGGCGAAATTCATATTGAAAAATAATAACTCGTTGAAATGTTGTTACATGAGTCTATTTTTCATACATAAAAACTCTAAGTGCATAATTTTACATAAAAAATGTATCCAGTGGCCACCAAGCTTGTTAGCTTGTTGCTTATTTGTGATTGTATAGATTATGCAATTTACGAAATGTACTTCGGATCACCGGATTGACCTGCGGAGAAAAGGATAATCTTATGGTTAGTGAGGAAGCAATATTCATGTATGGAAAGTTGGATTAAAGAATTTGACATAAAAATTATTTCAAAAAATCAATAAACTTATTTAGATGGTCTTTATATATGATAATAAGTACCATACAAATTTTAAAATGAATGGTCTGTTTGGGGCAGCTTATTTCCTGTGGCGCGACAAAAAAACGTCTCCTTCGACGTTTGGTTTTAGCAGCGTGCGTACATTTTACTAAACGCACCATAGGTTTGTAGCCATTGTCTAGAACTCGTGCTTTGCAGTTTTGTTCCAATGAAATGCCATCGCTGGCCATGGTGGTTTGAGTGATATTTTGAGTGATCGATCCTAAGATTTTTTTTCTCCCTTCAGTTTATTTCATCCTTTGGTACTTGTGGTGAGAGCTTGATTTTTACCTTTTCTTACTTTGCTTTCTTAGTCCTTTGATATCTTCTATTATTTAAATTCAAAAGTTTTTCTCTTTGTAGTTTGTGGTTTGAGCTTTGTTCTACATAGTTTGCGGTTTGTGGTTTCTTCTATCTTTGGTAATTGAAGGATTTTTGGTATGAGAAGATCATATATTGTTTGGGAAATTGATATTTTTTGGAGAAATTTTTTCTATGATGGTCTTTGTTTTTCCTATTAAGTTAAAAAAAAAAAAAATTATTAGGGATTGATTTGTATTGTGCATGCGAGCCTCATCAAAGACTGGGGTTTTGGGATATCTCTAGCTGAAAAGAGTGAGGATTATGTGATAAGCTTCGGCTTTCGATCCCACCTTTATAGCTTCCGTTGCTGTGTTATGGCTTATTGCCTTCGCTTTCTCTCCCAAGCCATTCTTGAAAGTTGTCTGTAGAATTTGAAAAAAAATTGTTAGAAATGCAATTTATGAAAAAAATATTATGTATAGATAACTAGATGCAATTTGCATCGAGAGTGTGTGAAATGTAAGGAGAATGATTAACATTAGAAGACATCTAAATTCTTTGTTAAAGATGATAAATATTTGATGTTAATTATTGTTTTTGTTTAAATGTCTTCTATAAGATGTTTGAAAATTTTAACTTATCTTAATTTAATAGAGCATTTACACACATATCACTCAACTCTTATGGATTTACATATCTAACACCTAAATATTCCTTTTCTACATTTATACTGCCCAAATCTTTCATTCAACATAAAAAAATCCATTGTTTTAACTTTTAAAAAGTGAAATATACCTTTTAATGCATAGGTAAAGTGGAATGTATTTAAACATTGAAGTTTAGTGTTAGATAGGTAAATACATAGGAATTGAGTGGTATGTATGGAAATCTTCCTAATATAAATTGCATTACATATTTTGCCATCATGATCATAATTAGCAGGGCTAGTTAATTATTATTTTTTTGATGAAGGGAGAATCCTAGTTCAATTTTCTAGTGATATTTTTTGATTAAAACCTTATGAAAATGAGGGCTTGATTGATGGTGTATTCCTTTGAGGACCTTGATTGATGTTGTATCTCTTTTGGTTCGTTTTATGTTGTTTGTGATTTCTATCTTTGGTAATTTAAGGACAATCAGAAGGAACGTATGTGTATGAGATGTTGCTAATATATGTGCAATTGCTCTTGAGCAATGTGAGATTGTTCTATAGAGTGGCTTCAGCTATGTGGTCTATGCTTTTGCTACATTGGATGCTTCCATTGGTTCATAAATTCCTTGATTGATCTTTTTGTCGTAATAGCTAGTATATGCCACATGGTTTTTGAAAATAATAATCCAATGTGATTCGATAGAGGTGGTTATCATACATATGATAGAACACTTCTAAAAATAATTTTGTAGTTCTGTTGAGCTTTAGAAGTAGCCTTTCGCGGCGTGTGTGTATTTAATTAAATGCACTATCGTCTTTACGGTGACGTCACTCACCAATGTTCTCTGGTTTCATTCTAATAAAACTTTAACGAGTTTGGTTGTATGAATGAGTATTCCTTGAATCGAAATGATTAAAAAAATATGAGGCTAGTTACATTTGTGTTTAGAAAAAGAGTTGACCCAACGCATACTATTTTGCTAGATTTCAGATATTTATTTTATATTATCTTGCTAGATGTAGGCTTTCAGATGTTCATTTTATGTTACCTTGCTTGTTGTGGGCTTTTAGATGTGGTTATTAACACTTTTGTGCAATGTGGAGAAAGGGTTCGGGATTCGTGGACTGTTTTCTTGATTAATTTATGTTTTGATGAGTTCAAGTTATTGTTTGTAACACTTTATGTTAATTAGTTCTTTTCATTCTACTAATGATGATGGATAAAACAAAGGAAATCAAATCGTCTGCTATGTGGGATAAAGATCTGAAACAAATCTTTTGCAATCTCTATCTAAAAGAGGAGGAATTCAGAAATAGGCTAACCACCTACTTTAATAAAGAAGAATGATAAAACATTATAAAAAAAAAAGAAAAAAAAAATCCTGATAAGATAGTATGATGTAATACATATGAAAAACAAATGAGATCAATTAAAAAAGGATTGAAGATATGAAAAGAGTTAAAATGGGGATCAACGGGTTTAGGTTGAGATACGATAAAGCAAACATTAAGGCTTCGGAAGAATAGTGGGCTGAGAGATTTGAGATAAATACTTATTAAACATTCATTGTTTTTCATTTTTATTGAAGTTATCAACATATCAACTATCAATCAATTTTTAGGTCATACAAAGTTCCAAGAAGTTCAAGCTTAGTGGCTTTTAACCTAAGCTTAAAAAAAGTTGGACCTAACATTTGGTGGAGTTGTGGACACAGGTGATCATGAATGGATACCAAGAAAGAGAGTGCACACTAACATAACCAAGCATGAAGATACTGAGAAAACTGCATACTCAAATGAAGGGTGGAATCCTAACCTCAATGAAGTTCCAAACGTCTTAGAATTGCGAAGAAGAAGACAGATAGTGCAGTATTCATAAAAGGCCAGATTTTGTAAATAGGTGCTTCATGTACTAATGAGCCTAACACATCACATGCAATATTTGTTCAATAAATTCTAAGAATATTGGAAGAAAATGCAAAAATTTTATAAAGACGGGACATTTTACTTTTTTTTCAATGAAATTATTAGAAGATCCGACTAGAAGAGATTTCTTTCTATCGATGACACCCAACCATGGGGTTAACTATTTACGTTATTTTTATGAGAATCGAGACGCATGGTTGTTATGGTATTTTTGGATTTTTATATGTATGGCTGAAACGAGTGTACGAATGCTACAATGTTTCATTGTTTTTGGCTTTTCATTGTTAAGGTTTTTTTAATATATTACTTGTTAATTCAATGCTTATTAATTTTTTTTGTCTTCTTTTAGAACATCAACAATGAATAACATTGATAGAGAAATACATGAGAAAAAAACTATAATTGCATTATGCTTAATGTATGAGTATTACAACTCGTATATTGCTCACACGCCTTGCATGATAACCACCTACAATACCAACAAATGGGTTGGGGAGTTTCTAATAAGTCACTCAATAAAATTTAAGAACATGTTCTGTATCACACAAAATATTTTTATTGATATATTGGAAGAAATGCACCAAAATTATGGGTTCCATGGCTTCCTTAGGATGACTTCAAAAGAGGTGTTAGCTATAACTCTCTATATTTTATTACAAAATGAGTCTAAAAGATGGCCTATGGAGTGATTTCAACACTCATCATAACTAATTTATAGAAATTTTTTAGTTGGTTTGAATGCTCTGATCAGCTAATCTTCAAAAGTTATTAGCCTTGAAGACCTAAATTCTATAGCACTCTTATAGAGATTTCACAAGATCAATGCTATATGCTATATTTTAAGGTAGATTTTTATGTTATCTTTTTCAAAATTTACTTAAATGCAGTAACTCTAATATGTCAAATAAATAACTTAGGATTACATTGGAGCAATTGATAGATTATATGTGGATGCACTAATGTCCAATAGCGAAAAGATTACATACATTAGACTTATGAGCAACACAAATTATTATGGGTTTATGTGATTTTAATGTGTTTTACTATTGTAATGACCAGAAGGGAAGACAACACATATAATAATCGTATATTCAAATTTTATATGCATGCTCATAAATACAACTTTCCAAAGCCAACTTCAGATTTGCTTGGATATAAAGAAAATAAATAATTTTTTCAGTACAATATTAATGGTTATACATTTAACTGAAAAAAAAAAATTATTTGGTTAGTGTCAGATATCTGTAATAAAGAGGGCATCTCAAACCCCTTTTTGATATAAAATATCACATTCTTAATTTTGAAAGAGTCAGCAAAGTAGTATGGGGAAGAAATGAGATGATTACCAAGAGACACTCATCTTCACATGGTGCTATTGAGCGGTCATTTGGGGTTTGGAAAAATAGGTTATTCTACAAGATATGCCCACGTATTCTTTTAATAATTAATAGAAGATTATGGTAGCTGCAATGGCTCTCTAAAATTATATTTGTCGGCATCCTTCACATAGTGGTATTGATTTTAGTAGTAAAAATTATGATCAGCCACATGTACCCATTGAGGCATATGGATATCGCCTATGGTAGTCAATATCACTAGCTAATTATGCTTTACCTAAGTCTTGCACACAGAATGAGAAGGTGCTGGAGAGCTGATAGACTTGAGAATGCAAATTATAGATGTAATAATTAATAGGTGAAAAGATGTCTGCTACTTTTTCCTTATTTATGAATAATGTGTTGTGAAAATGCTTAATATTTATTATAATGACATTTTTATGCAATTATGTTCACGTGAAATCTCAATTTGCTGCAATTTATTTTTTCATTCATTCAACCTATATTTTTTCTCCACATGAATGGCCTCCTAGATAACCGTGGGTTTAAAATAAGTTTTTTCTTGCATGTTTTTTTCTTAGTATGGAGGGCTATGATGAGATATATGACCTTAGGGCTTCTTTTAGATGGCTTGTATGTTGCTATATATCTTGATATGTATATCCTCATTAAAGCAACCAAGATCTTCTTTTTCAGCATATGAATGTTTGGTTTCTTATGGGTGGCATTTGTGGTGATATGCTTTTGTGACACGTACGAGCTTGATATTACATGGTTTAAATGCAACCAAGTTCCCATTTCTTTAAGTTCTTCCATCTTCATGTAAGGACAAATTATTAGTCATTTTATACTTTTCTCTCATACCTCACAGCTTTATGAATCTTTAATTGTATATTTCTATTATTTTTATTAGTTAATGTTTCATGTAATTGTTTATGATTTGTGGTTTTAAAATTTAAGCAAATATGAGCTTGAGGAGTTTCAGTGCCTCTGAGTATTGTATTGAAATTGTGGATTGTAGTGGGATGTATACATCACGAAAGGAGCATAAAGAAAATTCTAGAATCTTCTAAAGAATAGATCAGCAGAGGACTGTGACTTCTTCTGATTGGCAGATTAATTAAACGATTCTACCTCAGATAGTGATTAAACGTGGAGGGTTTCTTTAAAGAAAAAGTAATCTTGTAAAATTGATCATCTTCATTTCAAATTTAATTTATGATAGTGCTAAATTATTATTTTAATAGTTTTATTTTTTATTTTAATTGTTGTGCTACTCACATTTAAGTGAGATGTCAGTTCTAGGTGTAATATTTGAACTTATGAGTTCTTAGGGATTTTGAATGTAATTTCTATTTTCATATATGAGTTATTCAACCTGGATTGGTTCTATTATAATTAACACAACAATACATAGGAAAAAGTCTTTTTATCATAAACAACTGCTTCACAACTATATAAAAAAACAGACACAAAACTTTCCCACAATAGTTTCTACACAACAGCTTCCTGACAGAGCCACTGCGTAATAAATTTTTTAAAAAATTGCAGTTGCCCTAATTAAACCCAAAGTTTTGAGTCCTATAATGATCTTGAGAGAGAAAATGATAATCCCAGTGTGTTGTTGATTAAGAATGAATTTAATCAACTTTAGGGTTTGATTAAAATTATAGTTTGGTCGTTTATTTTTGTTAAGTTAAAATTCAATTTTATTAAATTAGGGTTCACTCAAGATTCAAATCAAGTAAAATTTAGTTAAAATAAAATAGAAAAATGATTGATTAAAAAATGAGGTCAACGCTGGTGTCTCTAACTCAAACTCAAACCCTAAATTTGATATCAAATTCCCATTTTCATTCTTAAATTATGAGGCCAAAACTCTAGAATTTCAAGATCTTAAAATTCAAATTAAAATTTTAAAATTTAGCCAAAATTTAAATAACTTTAATCAAATTTCAAACAACTTTATAAAATATAATAAACTTCAATCAAATTATTAAAACTTTTGTTAAATCTAATAAAATTCAATTAGCTTTAACTTAAATCAACTTTAACTTAATATTAATAAAAAAATTAACAAACTTAAATAAAATTTAAAAAACTTTAACAAATTTAAATAAATTTTAACAAACTTTAACAATCTTAAATAAGTTTTAACGGGTCTTAACAAAATTAAATAAATTTTAACAAACTTAAACAAGGTTGAATGAATTTTAATAAATTCAATCACATAATCTTCTTGAAATCATTTTAATAAAATTAGGTTTCTTGATCAAAGGCCAGCAGGCCAACATCATAACTCACCATGGGAGCACATGATGGTGGCTAATCAAGATATATCGTAAAGGAGGTACCTTGATGACATCTCCTTGATATATCATTGGAAATGTCAGAAACCATAATATCCCTACTTCAAAATTCATCGAGGGGTACCTTGATAAGTCATTACTATATATACTTCACAAAAGAAAAAAAAATCAAATATTAAATCTATAAGATTTATGACCTTTAACTCAATCAACCATGAACTCAAATGTATCATATTTTCACTCTTAAGTGTCCATCATAGGACATGTTGAGGTAATTGTTCCAAATGAATGAAACTAAAAGTTCTTACTTTTTATAAAAACTCAATGTTGTCTGCTTCTGCTAATTGAATAATCCCTAAAATCAATTGTTATTATCTATTAGAGAGAAAATAAGGGCGGAATATTTTTTTTTTTTACATTTTCAATAAAATTAGGTTACTTCATCCAAGGCCAGTAGGCCAACATCATAACTCACCATGGGAGCACTTGGTGGAGGCTAATCAAGACATATAGTAAAAGGTGGTGGTAGATTAGGGTTCTCTTCAATAGCTCCGACTTCACTACTTATACAACTTTTAACTAATTTTTTTTTTCTCTTTTCAATTGGGCAAATAAATCCATGCTCAACATCATATATTTGATGGTGTTTATGCTTGACACACAAAGTGTTCATAATTTTTGTAGCAAATGACTTCACCATAGCAAGCAAGAAAAAACAAGGAAAAANGCCCCCTTCACTCGAATCCTATTAGGTCGGTTTGACTCGACCCATCACATTGTGTCATTTGAATCGTCAGTCTACTTGATGAATGTTACAATGCGGTGGAGAGCCGTCTTTTCTTCGCTATGTTGAGGGAATCTACCTCCAGTTGGTTCAACGAGTTACCCACTAAGGTAATCACATCCTTTGTTGATTTCAAGAGGCTGTTCGTGGCTCAGTTTGCTTGCGCATGGAAGTTGTGGAAAAGTTCACAAGCTCTGTGATAGATCAACCAGGGCAACATGGGATCATGCATGGATATATCACTTAGTTCGAGGAGGAGATGCTGGAAGTGAGGGACCTAGAACCTAGAATAGCGCATCAGCCTTATCCTAGGGATTAAGGGGAGAGTGATCATACTACGCTCTAGGCATGTATCAACCAATAACTCTGTCTGAATTATTGGAATTGGCCAACATCCACATTACCATTGAAGAATTTTTTAACAACACTGACGACCATAAGACAAGATCATCTAATCATCGTCCATAGAAGAGAACCCAACAGAATAACGGGTGGAGACCGAGGGATAGTTAACTTCTGCCCATCCGTCCTAGGCTTGAAGAAAGTTTGCCACCCCAGGAGAATAAGAGGACTGACTGAAACCACCATTGTGGCGGTTAGCAGAGGTATATTGACCAACAACCATCTTGATATCATGAGCGGCATGATAATGAATATGAGGCACCAAGGACCACACCTCTAAGGGTATCAACGACATAGCTAGTAGAGGCCATCCAAAATAAGGAATACTTCAAGCAGTCACTCCCTGCAAGGCCCGAAGCACTTCTCTGAGACCCTAAAAAGTATTGCTCATATCACCGCGATCATATCCATGACACGAAGGAATATCGACACCTTCGAAGCCTGTTTGAGTAGTTGATCAGAGCAGGGAAGCTTAAGAATTTGTGGTGCCCGGAGCGACGAGACATGGGAAGGCTCCGGTTGAAAAAATCCTGGATGGACCCATAAGGGCCAATGCCATTCACATTGATGGATTTATTGTGGCTATCTTTGAAGGAGTCAGAGAACCTTCCAAACACATCGGCTAAAAGAGGCTCCAGACGAGCAACCTGTGTGCGGTCGCAATTTTTTTCAAACGTGGCACTCATCCACCAGTCATCTTCACCGACGTTGATCTAACCATCTAAGGGGAATACCTATTACGACGCCATCGTCATCACGACCATGATCGATAACTGCTAGATTGGTAGTGTTTTGGTGGACACTGATAGTTCATTGAACATTTTGTTCAAACTAGTGTTCAACAAGATGAGCCTTTCAGCTGACTTGTTGACAACATCAACCATACCACTCTTTGGATTCTTGGAAGAAAAAAAAAAAGACGCCCTTGGAGTGATAGTGTTAGCATTCACCTGTGGAGAGGGTGACAAGCAGTTGATGCACATGAAAGACTTCCTAGTGGGCTGAACGACATGTAATCAACATAAAAGAAATATGTGAAATTCTTAACAAATTCAAGATAAGGTTGAACCCACTTAAATTTACATTCGAAGTCTCTACCGATAAATTCATTGGCTACCTCGAACCTAGAGGGAATTAAAGCCAACCTTGCAAAAATATAGACTTTGTTGAAAATGCTTCCTCCCCGAAACACCAAAGAAGTCTCAAAGTTTACCTGCCAGATAATGGGTCTTAGCCGTTTCATCTCGAAAGCAGGAGGCAAATGCACCACATTCTTCAAAATGCTCAGAAAGGTCAAGTAATTCAAGTGGTCGGCCAACTGTTAGGAGGCTATTGCGAAGTTAAGGGATTCCTAGGTATCACTACTACTATTGTAATGCCTGAAGCCAAAAAAAGAGCTCTCTTTGTATTTGGGAGTTGGACTTGAGGCAATTAGCTCTGTGCTAGTTTGTGAGGAGTTAGGGAAGTAATTTTTCGTCTACAACACTAGTAGGGCCCTTTGGGACGCCAAAATCAGGTACCCGATTATGGAAAAACTAACTATTTCTTTGGTTATATTTGCTCGCATGCTCCGACCATACTCTCAAATGCATCCCAACCAGGAAGTAACCAACCATCCTTTGAAATCTATTCTCTTGATTGGAGCACTCTGGTCAACTCCTTAAGTGGGCGGTGGAGCTGAGTGAAATCGACATTCCCTACATCTCCCAAATAGCTATCAAAGTGAAAGCAGTGGTAGATTTCCTAGCTGAGTTCTCAGAACTGTGCTTGCCGAGCGAACAAACTAATGTCGATGGAATGGCATGAACCTTGTACATTGATGGAGTCTCCAATCAGATGGGAGTAGGAATTTCTCTGGTTATGAGAAGCCCAACTGGGGAACATGTTTACCATTTGGTGGCCTTTGAGTTTGAGGTCACTAATAACCATGCGAAGTACGAAGCTTTGATTGTCGAGTTGCTCTTAGCTTATGACATGAGTGTCGACACCTGTACATAAAATCAGAGTCCCACCTGGTGGTGAATCAGGTAAATAGGAAATTTGAAGCTAAAGGTGAGATAATGCTAAGTATCTCAAGAAAGCCAAGGACGATACCTTAAAGTTCACTGATTTCATAATAGAACGCATCACCAGGGAGGGCAACCTGGTGCTTGATCTCCTTTCCAAGTGTTTCCACTTGAGGGAGAGAAACCCTCATAAATTATTATAACTAGCCATTGAAGAATCCAATGTGATAGAGGTGGAGACCAATGGAGTGGGAAGTTGGATGAATTCATACATCCATTCCTGCAAACGACAAAATAGCAGAGGAGATCGCTGATCCAAAGAGTTTCAAATACAAGGCCGCGCAATACCTACTAATTGAAGGAAAATATTTTTGGAAGTCAGTTACTTATCTTTATATGAGGTGCATAGGGAAAAATGAAACGGAAGATCTCATGCGGGAGATACATTCAGGAGAGTGCAAGAGTTACTCTTGAGTAAAGACCCGGACACACAAGATTCAATGGCAAGACTACTGGCCGCACTCCTAAAATATATGAAAGAATTCTCAAAGAGGTGCAAGCAATGTCAGAAGTACGCACCATTACAACACCAGCTAGCCCCAAAGCTGCAACCAGTCATCAACCCTTAGACTTTTGTCATCTGAGGAATCAATATCATTGGGTCGTTCCCACCGTTGAAGGGCTAGCACAAAATTTTCATGCTCGAAGTAGATTATTTCACTAAATGGTTTGAGGCAAAGCCACTCGCATAATTAACAACAGAGGTTGTTCAAAATTTGATCAGGACAGACCTCATCTATAGGTATGGAATGCCATTCATGCTAGTCAGGGACAACATAACTCAGTTGGAAGACAAGGGAGTGAATGACTTTTGCTTGAGTCAAGGTATCAATTTGAAATTTGTGTTGGTCACCTCAGACCAACAGTCAAGCAGAAGCTGCCAATAATCTCCATTGGTGCATCTACTCTAATATTAGAATCAACATTTGAGTCATTGCTTGCGACACTATCCACTGTATCATATCCTTCCCTTTATGACAAATGTGAGTATCATCTTTTGCTCTATCATCAATATGTACACTTGAACAATGAATTGATTTAACACTTTAGCGTTAGGACTGAGAAGTTTATAAATTTTATTTTAGGATTAATTAAAACATAAAAAATGCACATATTTTATGAGTGAAGTAAAATACATATTACATACATGAATGATAATTCATCAAATCTGATGCCAATAAGTTGATGTAGCCACGAGATGCATTTGGAGATGAAGGATCAACTGAGTTACATGTAGCAATTGGATGTTGCTCTTTGTAACACCATTGTAACTCTGAATTTTTGCATAAAGCGTTAAATTTAGTTGTATGTTAGCATGTAATACACACGTTGTCACATCGTCGTCCTCTTTTAGGGTTGTAACAAATCTTTGACCCATAGGAAACCTGTATATCATGGAGACATTGTGTGTTCGATGATCACTTTCAGAGCATGAATCAATCTACGACATAGTTTCATGAAGGTTGACTATTTTGGGACATGAAGAGGTCGTCGACTACCGCTAGTGTAACTCGGCTTGAAGTAATCAGATACACGTAATTCACCGTCATAAAATAAAATGAAGGTTGAAAACTCCCGACTCATAATTTTCACTCAACCTATGTTACAAAATTTAGGTTGAATCACAATATAATATTAGTGTTTAAGTGTGTTTTCTATTTAGCACATGTAAGACAATTTGAGTTTAGTCCCAATAGATACATCCTTTTTTATTTCATTAAGGTAATGCTTGTGTTTTAGTCAATTTAATAAGTTTAGTCTGCCACTCTATTTGATAAAATATGCTTAATATTGTTTTTAGGTTGATTATTTATGCATAATTACTATAGAACATTTTGGTTGCATGTACTAAAAAAGTGAAGTAATATTTTCATAATATTTAAACAATTCAAACCAATACAAAGAAGAAACTAGAAAAAAATTAAAAAATCTTGATTAAATATTGTCATCATTATTGATTATTATTAATATTATTGGTACCTTAAATATTAATTTTATTACTATTAGGTCATTTGCTCAACAACACAATTCACACGTTGTTTGATTGTATTGAATAAAATATTTATTCTAATTATATTAGGCGTTGGAAGAAGTTATTATCATTATCATTATTATTGCTATCGTTAATACTATTATTACTACTATTATTATCATTGCTATTATTGTTATTATTATTTTTTTAATTTTTTTTATTGTTATTATTATTATTGTTAATATTATCATAAAATTGTGATTAGTTATTGTCATCATTACAAGTTTATATTGTTGTTATATTATTATAATTAGTCTTAAAAGTATTATTATTATTATTGTTGTTGTTACTATTAATTTTATTGTTATTATTATTACTACCTTTCTTTAGAGAGTCAGGTGAACTGATGCTTGGTTTAAAGGGTCTAAATACTTTTTTCCTAGCATAATTCAAATTATAAAACAATCGACGACAAGGAAATTTTTAAAATCATCACGAGCCTTAACCCAACCATTTGGCAGGTTCACTTTATGAATATTCACATTGTATCATTCTTATTAAGAGTTGTTTTTGAAGTGTTGAATTTATTTTGGCAGAAATCTTTTTTGAACAAATATTCATGCTACTACCACCACCTATCATTTGATTGAGTGGCATTGCCTTTGTTCTCTAAAGTAAAGGTCTATTATTTGAACTGTTGTAAAAATATAAAAAATACATTTATACATGTTACTCTTAGCCTACCTCAACCTTCCACATTCATCCTTTGTATCCATTTTTCTAAGTATTTACTCCAACAATCCCTTTCATGCAATCATTTCTAGATCTATGCATACTAGATTTTCAATGCATCCACCAAGTAGTCTCATTCTCCCACAATCAACTTGATAATCACTGTCCTAATTATCACACTAAGACTTCCTCATTTCTTCTCTTCTCATGTTCCTCCTCTCTTAGTTTGTAATTATTATGTTTTCATCTTCATTTTTGTTTGCTAATTTTTTCTTTATTTACTTAACCCATTTAATTATATAATGGAGATTGTTTTATGTATTGATTATTTGAAAATGGTGAGAACTCTATAAATAGAAATGTAGTATTTTTGTAAATAACAATATTAATAATAATATTAATATAGTTATAATTTTTTTTTTATTAATTATAAGTCTAAAAATATTAATCTTATTTAGAAATATTAATTTTTATTTCTATTTTAATTATTCAAAATATTATTATTACTATATTATTTTTAATAATATAATAATTATTGTCATTATTACTAATATTATAATGATTATTATGATTATGATGATGATGATTATTATTATTATTATTATTTTATTTTAATTATTCAAAATATTCATATTATTACTATTCTTACTAATAATAAAATTACAAAATTAATAATAAACTATTCATAAAGAAATAAGGAAATACTACCTAAATAAATAAATAAAAAAGAGACAAAAATATTCATAAAGCATCAATACCCAAGAGAAACCTTTTGGGAAAAGCAAATCCAAAATTAATTAAATTAAGAAAAAATCCATTTGAAAAACTCAAAACTAATTAAAACCATTTAAACAAATTTAGCAAAATCACCATCTTCTATAAAAATGAAAACTCTAAAGAAATTTGAAAATCTTTACTTTGAAACTTTTAAAAACTACTAAAAATTAAAACTTAAACCCTTAACAATATTTAAAAAAGCTAAACTAAACCTTTTTAAAAGATTCTAAACTAAATTTGTCAAATAATTCAAAACCTCTTAAAATTCGAGCTTTTGAAGAAAAAAATCTTAAAACCTTCATTGAACATTAAGAAAAAATTCAACTAAAAAACTAAATATGAAAAGTGTAAACATGACATATTTGAGTTAAATTCTCTCGAATATGAGACTCAAACATAGAATATTGACCAACACTAGATGCCAACCCTAGGAGAGAGAATTAAACAAAGAACATCGACTTAGGGTAGAAAACAAAAGTTTAACATAAGAAAATGAAACTTTGAACTTGGAAAAGCTAGGCCTCAAAATAAGTTATGAGTAAATTATTAAACCCCAAAAACATTTAAAATTCGCCAAGTCTAATTTTCACAATCACCACCTAGGTAGATCAAATTGTGAACCCTGAGTTAGCCAATACATAATTAAAACTAAGAACCATACACACTCTAGATTAGTCTAGTCTAGAAGCCCGGAATAGTGTACTTGGTACCTAATGGCTAGTACTAAGAAATAGGATTTATAAAACAAGTAGGCTTACCCCATCAGATTATGTGGGAACCCTACGATAAAGTAAACCTGGTTACTAAAGAAGATGCCCTAAACTATATAATAGTAGGAAGGTCTACCTTAGTCATTGTTATGACAGCAAGGGAAACCTCATGATGTTTTGTTTGTTAATAATTCAAGGATTGTAATGCACTCGGGATGATGGAAAACCAAGAGCATCTTGACCAGGGGTGTTATTCTTAAAATTTAGGTTAGTCCACCTATTTAGCCTCCTATTTAGAGTTATTTTAGGTTGTGATTTCAACTCCATCTAGAAATCCCCTAACCTCTCCCACCTTTAGACTAGGGTCAATTCCCAACTCAAACCAAGATCCAATCTCCTCAAATCCAACTTCTAAATCAAACTCAATCCCATATCAAACTTAACTTCATATCAAATTCAAATTCAAATTGAAATTACTAAACTTAAATTTAATTCAAACCCAACCCTAAAGAACAAATCCAATTTGACTTGTCTTTGTCTCAAAATCAACTTCACTCTATCTCAAATTCAAACCCTGAATCTGATATTAAGTCTTCCTTTTCAGTCTCTAACCGCCAGGGACAAACCCTACAAATTCAAATCTTAAAACTCGAACCTAAATTTAAATAAACTTTAATCAATTTCAACCAAATTTATAAAATATAATAAACCTCAATAAAATTTAACTGAATAAAAATTTAATTAAACCTCATAAACTTAAATAACTTTAACTTAAATCAGCTCCACCAAATTTTAACAAACTTTAAATGAAATTAAATAAATTTTAACAAACCTTAACAAACTTTAATAAAATTTAATTAGTTTTAATAAGATTAAATAAATTTTAACAAACTTTAACAAACTTAAATGAAGTTTAATAAATTTTAACAAACTTTAACGAACTTTAATAATCCTTAATAAACATTAATAAGCTTCAATATACCTAAATTTAACAAACTTTAATAAACTTAAATCAACGTTAAGAGTATCAATAAACCTTAAATATTTAAACAAACTCAAACAATTTTTTTATTAAAATAAACTTAACAATCCTTAAATAAACCTTGATAATCTTAAAACAAATTCTAAAATAAATCTAAAATAGACCCAATAATTTTAACATATATTAGCATAAAAACAAATTTCAAAGAACTTAAATAAATGATTTTAAACAAACATAAACATATTCTCAACAAACAACTTCTAGACCAAAAGTAAATCAATCAAAATAAATCAACTCAAACCAAACTTTCAAATGAAACTAAACTCAACTAACTCAAGTTCTCCACTCAAGTGAATCAACCCTAATCAAGCTTATCCAAACTATCAATTCCACTTAAATCATTTCAAATCCATCTATCTGAGTCCTTGATATCAATCATCTCACAAACACTTACTAATAATCATTCACAATATAAGTCAAAACTTTAATTAAGAGTATTCTTAGTAGCCATCACTCCTAAGATGTACTTAACTACAAGGTCTTCCCCTCATAGGGATATCGAACCATAGAATAAATAAACCATATTTTACACCTGTAAAATCAGGGAAAAATCTCTGGATTTGTAGACCTATAATTTATGCAGATTTTCATCATGCAGATGATTAGATAATATTTCTACCCTTTGGGATAGTATATTATTCTTCAAATCTTGTATATGATCATTTAAATAAAAATCTTCAGAGATGTATGGTGGGTACACAACAAAAACCCTACCATATTTCTCTTTAATAAGATATTTGAGCTCAGCACCTCTGAGAACCACACTAATGTAGTAGAGCAGAAACTACTTCCCTAGCTCCTCTAAGACAAACACCAAGTTGAAGAACTCAGGTCCAAACCTTAAGTATTGAGAGAGTTCTCGGATGACTCTTTCATCTTCTTGAACTCTTGTTTACATGCCTTTGACTAGACAAAGTTCATAGTTTGCCTTACTATTTTGAAAAAAGGCCACACACATGTCAACAGGCTTGGAGAAGAATTGGCTCAAGTCTTCGATATGACTGACCAGCTTCTGCAATTCTTTGGTGTTTCGAGGAGATGGTTGTCGGCCGAAATATCGATTTTGGATCGATTCGATTGAAAATAGTATTTACTTTAATACACATAATTTTGATTTTGTTGAAAAATAGAATTTTAATTTAAAAAAAAAAATGAGACCAAAAGAATATCACACATTTAATAGTTTAGATAGTCAGGCATTACACAATGAGCAATTCACCTATCCCGAGACATAAATACATTTTTTTGTTAGTGAGGCTCTATTACATAAACTAAAAAATTTATGACATCTATTTGGTCTTTGAACCTTTTATATGTTGGCCAACAAGTTCCCTATTTAATGTAAGGATTAGATTGTGTTTATATTACCTGGGTTCTCTAGTTCCCTACAGAAACAAGCCACTATTGTTAATTACATCTTAAATGACCCACGTCACTTAAAAAAACTCTTGATAATGATCAGAGGTATTTGTCTTGAAGATTCCAAAATTTATTTTTCAAGGTTGTACATAGAAAAATCAAATTAGAGTGGATCAAATAGGAGCGATTATTTTAGAAATCCAAAGGAACGAGAAGGGATGTCACAAATCTCGAGGAGAACCTCGGTGACATCCCAAACTATCCTGAAAATGATATTGTTTGATGTTTCATCCTACCATTTTTATTACTTCGGGCTTACATCCACATGATATTTGATCATGCAAATAACATGAAAGATAGGAGGACTTACGTCATACCGAATGACAACCTCAGAATCCTAAAAAGAGTTAGGGCTTATATTGTGCAATATGACTGTAAATTCCTAAATATAAAGTGAGGATTTATAGACAAACTTGTAATCTTATGGTTTGTTGTTTAAACTAAGAAAGATTTAGCTGAAATAGACCTCTTTTGCTCTCTCGAAGATGTTCTTTCACTCGTTATGACTTCATCATGCTAACCACAAACCAGCTTCAAGCTCCTAGTTGTAGTGGTAACTTCAAGATTTACAGTTTATATGTCATGTTTTGTTATTGTTAGGTTTTATTATTGAAGTATTATGAGAAAATTTTAATTTAATTTAAGCGACACCGATCAAGATTCAATGGTTTTGTCGTCCCACATCACTATTTTTTTTAATTTACATAGTCTAAACAATTTGTTAAGCTCATTTAGATAGGAGAATTATTGTTAGCAACCGTAGGTTATCTCATCCGAAAGATTCTCGTAAATTCAAAAAGGAGTAGATTAAGTGCATTCAAAATGATTTAAAAGGTGTATTAATTTTCTTGAAAGTGTATAATTATTTTGCAGGTAAAACATGCATAGTAAAGTAACAGTAGGATAAAGTAACAAAATTGCAATAAATAAAATGTAAATGCATACCTGATGCTCCTACTGCTACTGCATGGTTAGTATCATAAACATAGTATAAATACATGAAATTTAAGTAAATTGTGAGAAAAGAAAATAAGAAAAGCAAATAAGACCAGGATGAAAAGGTCGAAAAGTAAATCATAGGAAAATACGAGCAAGCAAAATTAAACCCGCAGTCACATATGAAAGACTGGGACTAGGTGTAAGGATTTAGTAAAGATGAGGGCTCAGAGCTGAGCTATGTGCTTCATAATTCCAACTTTGATAAAAGTTGCCAACCCGACAATCCGAGAAGGGGCAATTCCTAACCTCGATCCAAGTAATTAACTTGTAGAACTTTATAAGTTTTAATCAAAATTCTTTAATTTTTCATGCATGTAGAATTTATTTTAGCTAGCAAAAGGTAATTGTCACAAAAAAGGATTTTTATTTTCTTAAATATTTTGTAAAATAGTATAGCCTACAGGTTAATTGCCCTAATCCGGCTAGGACTACCATCAACCTAAGAGTGTTAGAGGTAAATTTTACCAACACTAGTAAATAGTATCATCGGTCATATCCTCTCTCCTTATTGAGGATCCTTGAGGTGAGAGATACAAGTCAAAATCTCACTTTGTATCCCTCATTTTTCTTACGTAAGCAATATCGTGATTGCCCTTGCCACCTAGACCTCCGACTTACACTAGTCTGATGATCCATATGTGGAAAAATATCTGCAATTATTCACAAGGATATAAATACCTCATCCAAGGCATAAACCCTTGGGCATTGAGTTATAAAGTTAGATAAATAGTGTAGGGTATTTTATAGGAATGATGAGTTAACATGTCCCGAGTGATATCTTGGTGGGTCCCTAAAGTTTCAAGGATGATCTTCTTGAACAAAAAATGATAAGTTCAGTTGTTCTCCAAAATGTCCCAAAAGATTACAAAAGTGCCCGAGACATGACCCTGAACATCTTTTGAAACCCGTTAAATAATTTCAAGTTCATTGGGACTTATTATCTTGTTGAATTAATCATCCCCTAGTTAACTTAGGGTTTAGTTGTGATGTTTGACTTGTGCTCAGTGAACTTTAATGTTTTAATTATCCCATGAGTAGGGTAACTAGTCATTCATTTGATGTTTCGTTTAAGAATTATGTAGGTGATCACCCTTAANGTTTGATGTTTCGTTTAGAAATTATGTAGGTGATCCCCCTTAAGGGTAAACTAAGTCATTAAGAAATTTTACCTCTTAGATTGAAATTGTGCTTGTAGCCTTTGAAGGGGTTGTAATTGATTGCATTTTCTTTTCTAAACCTCGTTAAGTGATTTTAGATCAAGCATAGCTCACTACTAAGCTCTTAAGTCTTGATGGGTAAATTTATAATTTTTATAAAGAATGTCAAAATGAGATGAACTTAACCTTTATCGAAGATCGTATTCTCATTTAACCATTGATTCTGGCTTCAAATGAGTGGGTTATCACCTTCCTAAATCAAGCCTTTTACATTAGAATTATCCAACTTAATTGACTTCTAAACTACAACAATTTGAAAAATTACACTTAACCCTTTATATTTCATTCATTTTAGGGTGTTAATTATGATCCCTCTCGTTTGACCTAAATCTTAATTAGAGTTTAAAATTCCATAATTACCATTTTATCCCCGAGGGCTCACCCTCCATAATTCTTTTAATGTAACTCAAATGACTTTGAAACTTTGTTGTTACACTACTCACGAGTAATTAAAATATTAGAGAATGATTTATATTTTTCTAATTTATATTTGTTTTTTATAATTATTTTAGTTCAAGAATAGAAATTCTCAATGATAATTAATTTAACTAAGATATACTTTCTGTCCTTAGGGAAATTATTGGAGGTTCACTTAAATCAGAGGACCACTGGGAATATTTTGTGTGAATTTTTTAACTATATTTTAATTTTTACAATTTTTTAATTGATTTTAATAAATATATAAATAAATAATATATTTTTATTTCAAAAATTTATTTTTATATTTTTCATAAGTTTCCCTAACTTCAAAGAACTCAGAGAAATAAATTTTATGTTTTTGTGATTTTTAGTTTCTTTATTATAATAATTTTATTAAAAAAATTAAGAAAAATGCATTTAATTATTAAAAATTACATTTTTACACCTTTAGAATTTTACAAACACCTCTTTAAGTTACCCTCTATGGTTAGGGTGATATTTAGGATGGTTTGGAGTATTTTCATACTTTTAGTAATTGTTAATATTTTTAATTATTTTAAAATTAGAAAATAGCCTTAAAATGTTTTTATTTTAATTCCAATTTTATTTTTCTTAAGTTCATCTGGCCTCAAAGAACACTCCAAACTAATTTTCATAATTTTCTAATTTTTCTTTTATTTATTATAATTATTAAACCAAAATTAATATTTACTTAAAAAATGGTTTTTTATATTAAAAATAAATTTTCTGACTTTAATATTTTTACAAAGGCCTCCTAATGTGATTACCTACAACTTGGCTCATTTTGGCGATTATTTGAATTTTTTATATTTTTCTAATTTTTAGAAATTTTTATTAATTTTAAATAAGAAAAATACAATGAAAATATTTTAAATATGACTTGTTTTTTCTAAAGTCCTCTAACCATAACAAACCTATAAAACATGATTTTATATTTTTCTAACTTTTATTTTATTTTTATAAATTTTTTAATCAAAATAATGCTAAATATCTTAAAAATTAGGGTTTTTGATCATAGAAGTGCTCTCTGACCCTAAAAAAATCAGAGAAAACTCCTAATTCCACGAAGGACAGACCATCAAAATTTTATTTAATTTAGATAATTATTTAATTACTTATGATTTAATTATTCTCTGGTGAATTTAATTAATTTGAAAATAAATATAAGGTAATTTTGTGTTCATATTTTTCTCCTCTATCACTGAGCACAAAAATATTTTATTTTATTTTTTATGATTTTTTTACACAAAGATAATAATTTTTTAAGTTTCTATAATTATTTAAATTCAAAATACCATATTTATTTACTTATCCGAGTCAACGCCAATGCAATCTCTGCAGATCCAAAGTCCCACATATCGTTCAGTGATTCGTCGCGCTTTCCACATAGCCTGCTGACTATGCCCACAGCTCGTGTTCCATCTCCTCGTCAAATGCAATCCGGCCCGTCTGTTCGATACACGTTGAAGACAACATTTGTTCATCATCCTCGATCGCTCACACTCATGAACTGTCCATGTTCTAAACATAATATCTCGCTCGATTCTCAACCAAAACGCATGAGGTCTGTTCCTACACCTTCATCTAGGTGGGATTAACCTATCTATATGATTAAATACATATGAAATACAAGTTCTCTTCACAAAGGTCCAAACCGAGCGTAAAATTAGGGGTTATACCTTAGCTTAAGAGGTGAGGTCTCAATTGAGTTGGTTGGAGACGATCACCTTGAGTTAACGAAGCTCTTCGATGCGACGCTCTGAGCTGAGGTGCGACCTATGTATGATTTCAGTCGAAGGGTGACTCGGGCTTGGTCTAAGACTATGCTAGAGTGCTCGAGAGAGGGGGTTTTGGTGCCCGGGGAAGCTTGTGGAATGGTTAATTTGGAGTTTTGGCCGAAAAAGCCTTAGATTTCAGTGGTGAAATTGGGCTTGGGTAATAGAAATTGGTGGCTGAGGATAATGAGATTGCACTTAGGAAGGTTAAGAGAAGCTCTGGAAGCAAATTGACAAATTTTTCCCTAAGGATTTGGCACCTCCCCTATTTTGACCGTGGAGGGTGGCCATTTATAATTGAGGCCAAGGGGGAGGCCTCAGGCTAACATTGGTTGGTGCCAATAAACTGAGGTGGAGGGGAATTTGGCGCACCTAGCCAATAGGAGAGAGCAACAAGGGATGGGTCAAATTTGGGTTTAAGCCATGGGGGATCCTTCTTGATTTTGGGTTTTACGGCCAGTAGGGCAGCCAACTAAGCCAGGAGAGGTGGCTAGCTGGCTTAGGGAGGTTTAATGATGATTAACTTGGGGCTTGGGAAGTCTGGTTGCATAGGTTAGAGAGTTAACTAAATTTAGGGGAGGAGTTTCCGAGATTTGGGGGACCCTTTGTCCAAGACACCAAATGATGCTAAATGGATGATGTGAATAGCACCTTCAAAGGCTAAACATAGCTGTGGTGATTAAAGCTTGGGTAAATTTAAAGTATTTGAGGTGGTTTTGGGATTAGGTATAAAATTGGGATTTGGGCTTGAAATTGGGTTTGGGATAGGCTTGGGCTTGGATCCAAACCAATTGAGAACTCCAATTGGTCTTGTACAATGTCATGATAAATTTAGAAAACAAATTTTGTGGAATTGGAGTGATTACATGGCTCAATTTGATGAAATTTGGAATTGGGTCAATTTTGTGGTTGTTGATTTGGGCTTGATATTTGGGTTTGAAATTGGGATAAATTGGGCTCAAATTTGGTTAAAATTGGGCTTGAACATGATGACATTTAGTTTGGATTTGAAATGGGGTGAATTTGAAATGAATTTGGTGGAGATTGAGGGTAAATTGAAGACTTTGGGAATTCAGGGGTAATTTGGGAATTTTGACCAATTTTGGAGGATTTGGGTGCAATTGTAGACATTGGGTGGTTGAGATTGGTTTTGGGGATGTTTGGAGTGAATTTGGAGATGTTGGGAATTTTTTGGACATTAGGTGCATTTTGGTGATTTTGGGTGGTGTAGGGGAATTTTGGTAATTTTGGGGATTTTGGGGGTATTTGGGAAATTGAGGTAATTTGAAGTGGTTCAATGAGATTTTTGATGAAGAAATGGGAGTCTAAGCAATTTTGGGAATTTTAGGGTTTTAGGAGCATTTTGGTAAATTTCGGGGAAATCAGGGTAGAAGGCCAATGTTGGGTGTTTTGGTGGAATTGGTTAGTTGGGGTTAGCCGAATTGTCAAACAAGTGAGTCATGTCGCTAAGGCACAGTGAACTTATTGACATCAGTGATTTTGATCGAGTAGAGGTTAGCCGAATTGTCGGAATGGCATGGTCAAGTGAAATGATCCAAGAAAAGGACAAAGGGCCGACGTGAGCTAGCTAGATTTAGTTTGACTAATCAGGGGCTTAGATTCGATGTGCTTGTTACATCAAGAGGAAATGTCAAGGGACTTACATCTAGCCCAGTGTGAAACCTAAATATGCTAGGAAGGAAAGCTCTGGGGCTTGCATCCAACTTAGAAAGTGACTAAAAAGAGCAGGAATGCCAAGAGAAACTCACATCCATTCGAGAGGTAGTTAAAGGTGATCATATCAGGAAGGAATACTGTGGGATTTACATCATGCCTGAGATCGAGCAGGAACGCCGAGGGACTCACACGTGGCATTGGAGTTTTTGTGCAACAGAGAGGAATCACTACCCAAGGCAATCTAGAGCAGTCTCACACTTGCTATCTCTAAGAGGTTTGAACAATCGAGCAGGAGTTGCTTAAGCTTGGAAATATGGGTGAAAAGAGTCTCAAGACCAGCGAGATCACCCATCAAATCCCAGTAACAGAAGGAGATACTGATACTTTTTTTCTAATAAACGAAACTTTTAATGCAGGGTCGAAAGATATGACGATCAAAACTTTTCGAGACCATCGAGACATTTTCTCCTGGCCTGTCATCGAGATGTTGGGGATACTAATAGATGTTGCTTGCCACCACTTGAACATCCAGTGGCTCAACCGATGAAACATAAGATGAGGTCCTCGATCGTCACTATAGCTGAGCTAATTTGAGAGTAAGTTTAGAAGCTACCAAAAGGCCATTTACTTACGAGAGGTTCAATATCTGATGTGGCTGTTCAATATTATCATGGTAAAAATAAGAACAAGTGGAGGATGTGTGTGGACTTCATCAAACTGAACACTGCCTGCATGAAGGATAACTACTCCTTGCCTTGGAACAATGTGCCCATGGATGCAACGACTGACCACTCTGTAATGAGCATCCTCCACACATTCTCTGACTATCACCAGATAAAAATGCACCTAGTCGATGCGTGGAAAATTATGTTCATCACTAGCAATGGTGTGTATTGTTATAATAAATGCCATTCAGATAAGAAAATGTTGGTGTTACTACTAGTGAACGATAAATATAATATTTTCTAAGAAAAAAAAACATTGAGGTGTATGTAAATGATGTGCTAGCAAAAAGTAAAATACCTGAGCAAGATATAAAAGATTTAAAAGAAATCTTTAAAACCCTTTAAAAGTTAAATATGATGCTCAACTTACTCAACTGACATAAACACAAACAGAAAGACATACATACAAACATTACAGACATACATATACACATACATACATACATACATACATACATACATACATACTCACATGTGTGTGTGTGTGTGTCTTTGTCCATACAAACTTTGACATACAAACTTTGAAAAATAAATAAATAAATCTCCCGTACCCTAAAATTTTATATTAATTTTTAGCCCAGACTCTAAATTTTCAAAAGCGGATCATCTTACCTAGACCAAAATTCCACCTCGACACCTACCACTAAAACTCTAAACCTTGACCAACATTTAATTTACAACCCTACACCCGTAAAAATTTTGATCAAGAGAAAAGTAAACAATACAAACTAGAAGAAACCTGTAGAGATATGTTTAAGTACTTATTACATATCATATATAGTGGAAAATTCTCTAACTGCAATAAAAGCTTGCTACCTTTGATAGGAGGCAACCCAGAGAGGTAACTGATAATCACAACAGTGACACACCGGACCGAGGGGAGGAAGTAAATCCATTCCACTATGACATTTTCAATGAAGAAAACCAATACCCTGACATTTGGTATATAATATTAGAGGATAAGCTAGAATCTTGAGTGAAGATTAACTTACAAGATTTTGATGGTCACATGAATCCGGATGAATTCATCGTGGAATGAGTCTTTGAGTACTATGATGTTTCATCGAACATGAGGGTAAAACTAACCATCATTAAGTAAAAGAAGTGCATGTCTCTATAGTGGAAAATTTTGAAGTGCATGTGCTAAGGGAAAAAGCTTGATCGGAGATGAAAAAGGAGACACAATATAAGTATCTATTAGCACATAACAGACAATATATGCTCTTGAAACATCACCAGTTAGAAAAAAAGAACTCTCAGTTGAGGAGTATACCACTGAGTTTGGGCAGCTTATGTTGAAGTGTAACTTAGTAGAGTCCTAATAGAACACCATTGCTCAACATCTGGGGGGATTAAAGACCATCCATTGACAACGTGATACAGTTATAAGCCTACTAGAAATAACAAGGTGTCCAAATCCTATCCTTGAAGGTAGCGAGACAACACAAAAGTATCAAGTCCACGCAATCCTTCAAACAATGTCTTTTATCGGATTAGGCAGCAAGAGTATACTTAATGGATCTCCCAAGTCGACCTCAAAAAAGGAGAAACAAATTTATAGTGAAGAAAAATTTAGACTGTCGTCACTCCAAATTCATCATAGCTATAAAATGCTTCATGTGTCATGATTTTGGCCACCTTACGCTAGATTGACCAAATATGAGGGTGATCTCTTTTACTGAGTAGAAAACAATTGAAGAAATGAATAATGACACGAGGGAGAATGAAGACATCATAGAGAAATATCAGCTTTTAGCCAAAAAGAGATATATGATAGTAATTCAAGAAGAAATCATGAGAGAAATTCCAGCAGAACTAATGGAGTTGCCTAAAAAACAACAAGATGATGACTTTATTATGGTAGTGATAGAAAAATTATAGAAATATATAAAGAAGCTGAAGAAGCCTCTCATAGCTAGGAAGAATGACATGTGTGTTTCACTAAAGTCACTGGATCAAAGATCACATGACTCCCTGTCGCGAAAATTCTGCTATACTGCAAAATCAAAGCTTTCACATTTGTGAGAGACTCGATCCAAGTAGACTTTGTCCTAATACAACTGCAAGGGGGAATTTCTAGGCTTATTTAATTAATTTCAATTTACTTATTTCTAATTAAGTTTATTTTCTATTATGAAACTTTCTTATATTTTGCATTTAGTTGATTTGAGAATTGAGTACTTTGGATTGTAATATATGTTATCTACCTAAAGAATATTGTATCACCTTCCCTTTGTTAATGGTATTAGTAGCTTTTGCATGAATTAGCGCTGAACCTCACTATTGTTTTTGCATCATCGTTTCGGAGTTCTCTTTACTGTTTTCAACCATGAAAGCTGCCAAACAATGCCTATCCCCATCCGAACACTATCGAACTTGCATATCATCATTTCCCTTACTAGAGCACAACCACTTCCTTATTGAATCTCCTTCCTTAGCCCCTTATAGAAGCCCGAGAATGATGTCACCTATGCATGAAAATGCGTTTTTCAATTTTTAAAAATTAAAATAGAGATTTTTCTTGTGATATGAAAGATTTGGGTGGTATAAATGTAAAAGAAATGGAAAATTTTATGTTTTATGTATGTACAACATAAAACATGATAATAATTACTCGTAACTATTGTACATGCTTGTGCACAGTACTCTTTAAGTGTCTAGGTTGAACACAACCGTGTATAACATAAATCATGTATTTCTTGCATACAGCTGTGTATAACACAAATTATATATTTCTTGCATGCAACTAGGTACACAACAACAACAACAACAACAAGTCTTTATTCCACTAAGTGGGGTCGACAACATGAGTCCATTTTCTCCATTGAGTCCTATTGAGTGTCATACTTTCATTTAGTTCTAATAAATTAAAATCATTTTTTTATACAACATGCCCAAGTCCTTCTAGGTCTACCTCTACATTTTTTAACATAAGCTAATCTAAAGCATTTTCTCTCCTAACCGGATCATTAGGTGGTCGGCATTTAATGTGACCAAACCATCTAAGACAGCTCTCTCTAATCTTGTTTGCCACTAGAGCTACACCAACCCTTTCACGGATACATTTGTTTATGTCTTTGTGTCAAGCCACTCCTCCACCTAAGCATTCTCATCCCAACAACACTTGGTTTTATACTTCTCTTTTAAAGGCCAACATTCTGCACCATAAAACATTACAGGTCTCTCCACCATCTTATACAATTTTCCTTTTAAGCAAGCGATACTTTTCAATCACACAATAAGCCCAACGCATTCCTCCACTTCGACCATCCAACTTGAATTCGATTAATAGCATCCCCATCTATTTCATCATCAAGGTATCTAAAATATTTACACATTTTAATGATTTGATCAACCATGGTTACAACACTACCCCCATATCTACTACTACTAAAACTATATTCTATTTATTTAATTTTAGATTTGCTCAAATGACAACCTCTAGACTCTAATGTAGACCTCCCTAATTCAAGTTTTTCTTAAACTCTACTTTTATCCTGAAGAAGAATATCATTAGCGAAAAACATACACCAAGTTACATCCTTCTGTAAATATCCGCATGATTTATGTAATGATTGTTTTGATAAATTTTAATGCTAGTATTTGACTATATATAATAACTACATTTTTCACATCCCGGGCTTCGGACTTGACAATAGCTCGCAATTGTGTAAACAACAAAATAAAATAATAATAATAATAATAATAATAAATTTCTAAAAAAAAAAAACAAAACAAAAAGAAAATCTGCATAACTACAAAGTCGTATACAACTCATTTTTATGTTTCATTATAATTATAAAACAAAAAAAATTAAAAAAAATTTCAAAAAATTAAATAGAGAAATTTACATACATACAAACCACAATTCTAGTTTATTTACACATCTAACCCCTAAAGTTTGATATTAGCAATTATAACATATTAGTGCCATAAACCAATGCCAAAAAATGTACATTTCACTTGTTTAGAACATAGTGCATGTTACTTTGGATGTGATGTTAAAAATTTCAAAGTTATGCATGTAAATATAAATGTTTTAAGAGTTAGTTATGTAAATAAATAAGAATTGGGTTTTATCTATTGAAGTGCCCCAAATAAATGTTATGCTCATATATATTATTACCTTACACACTAAAAGAAGAAAATAAATCAATTTATATAAAACATATTAATAAAATTTGTCCAGGGCTAGTTCAGAACTTCAGCTCAACAGCATCAACACCCTTTCAATAGTTTTGCAGCACAAAACTTGTCAAAGTTTGAGAACAGGAACATCATAATCACCAAATAGCAATAGTTATATTCATCAATTAAACTAGATTTTACAACATTATAGAGGACATAAAAGCAAATTAAAAAAAAAAAAAAAACAAGATAACATACAATGTTCATTAATTATGAAACCAAATTTTTGCTTCCCAAAGATCAACTAAAACTTTGAAAAATGAAAGCCATGTTATGATACTCATTAACTATTAGACAAAAATATGCATATGCAACCAAAAGTTGAAGAAATTATAATAGAGTTCTGACATATATAAAAATCATATACAATTAATTAATATTGCATAAATTTGTAAGACGAAATTACCTTCGAAATGACATGGCCTGCAACTAAAATTTGGTATACAAAAGTGGGCATAGAAGTAGGGCTGTCAAAACGACTCGTTGTTCACTAACGGCTCGTGTTCAGCTCGTTAGCTAAGTTAACGAGCCGAACACGAACAAAGATTTGTACGTTCGTGTTCGGCTTGTTTTGGCTCGAAATACTACACACATCAATTATATACATATATATATATATATATTGATGAGTAGCACTTTTAAAAAAGATAATTGACTACAAGGCTACAATGATTTATAATCACTTAAAAGTATTAATTAAGAAAATAGAATAAAAATTATTAAATTATATTCAAAAGATGTTTTAATATAAATAATAATTTTTAAATATTGCCCCAACTCTTTACATCTTATGGCAACATGATTAGGGTTGTCAAAATGACTCTTTGATCGTGAACCACTCGTGTTCAGCCCGTTAAGCAAAAGAGCCGAACACGAACACACTTTTTGAGCTCGAAATATAAACGAGGGCTCCTTCGTGTTCGGCTCATTTACACCCCTACATAGAAGTCCTGACAACAGAGTAAAATATCAAAACTTTTGCCCAACGGAATGAGTTTCTCCATATACTATTCTGATGATGTTTGACAAAAAAGAAGCAAATTACCTTAAGAATATTTTTAAAATATAATTATGCCAAAAGGAAAAAAAAGACCAACTATTAGATATCTAAAGAAGGAAAAAGAATTATTTTACATGCCAATTTATCATAAAAAATAACCAAAAATAAGTATAAAAATCCCACGGATCTAATACCAGAAAATAATATTTAAGCCTTGTGGCATCATCTGACATCATAGATTAGCATTTCCTATTATTTTGACATAAGGCATGCATGTGCTGTTGAATAAGAGCTCACCTTAGATGTTGTTCTGCATTTTTCTTCAAATAATATATTTCATAATTCGTCTTTCTTTAAATTTGATTGGCTTGATATATTTCCATCTGTCGATTTCATATTTTCTTTTATAAAGGCTGCCAATTCTTTTGTGCTGGACTTTTTGGAGAGTTTGATCTGCTCATATTTAAGAACTATAAAATTAAAATATGTGCTGAAATTGAAGAATTAGAATTCATTTCGTTCAACTGCATACCGGGTTTGATTTACTTCCAGCAGGATAAAACAGAAGTGCAGGATAGTTGTCTATCTGCAGGAAAAGATGAACGGTTTAGGGATAATCCACTGCATATAAGAAAAGAAAAAAACATGGATCTTATTAACATTTGCCAGAGGATGTATTTTAGAAATTAAATTTCAAAATGGTCTTCTTTATCTTCTTTTCTATTCATTTAAAATCTTTAACACTGTCATTGCAGGGTCTCAAATCCTGGATGCAAAAAGTGGAGCATTGCATTAGATAATCGACAAACATAAAATTTATAGAAAAACAATGGCATGAATCAGTTAAATCCTTGTGTAAATGCTAAGGTGTCCCCTGAAAGCGACGCAAATTGATAGCTTATAGGATGATAAATTGATATTATAGTTTATAGGAAGATAAACATCATATGTATTAAAGAAACTAAATGGGTTCAAGAAAAGACTAAGCAAATTGATAGCTTGAGTTTTAAACTTATTGGTATTCAGGTAGGAATCACACTAGAAATGATGTATGTTTAATCATAGATAAGAGTTTGAAATATAATATTATAAAACTTGGTAGAATTTGAGATAGAAAAGATTGTTGTTGATAGTAAGATTTTTGAAATTATAAGTGATTATGCATCACAAGTTAGTTTAGATATAGGTTCAAAGGAAAAATTTTGAAATGACAGAAGAATTAATGCAGGTGATACCTCTTGAAGAAAAAATTTTTATTAGAGGAGATTTAAATGTACATATTGGTCGAGTGGTAGAAGATTTTAAAAATATTCATGGTGGCTATAGTTTTGGAGTGATTAATGAAGAAAGCAAAACTATATTAGATTTTGCTTTAGCGTATGATTTTGTTATTCCTAATTCTATATTTAAGAAAAGAAATGAGCATATTATTACTTATAAGAATGAATCTAATAAAATACAAATTGATTATTTTCTTATGAGAAAAAAGATTGTCGAGATTGTATAAATTGTAAGGCCATTCCAAGTAAAAATTTAAGCACTTGACATCGACTATTAGTTCTGAATTTTAAGATGAAGAATTGTGAGAAAAAAATACATGAAAATATTATCATAGAAATAGATGGGGGCACCTAAAAGACAAATAAAATTATTTTTATGAGTAAACTTCAAGATTTAAAGATTTAGGGTATTCATGAAGGGGCGAATTCAATGTGAGATAAAGTAATAAATACTATTAAACAAGTGACAAAAGCTGTACTTAGAGAATCAAAAGGGAAAGTTTTTGTAAATAAAAAAAAATTGGTGATGGAATAATAATATGCTATAAAATATAAAATATAAGAAGTTATGTTATAAAAATTGGTTTAAATGTAGAAGCTTAGCGAATTGTAAAAATATAAAATAGGTAGTATAGAGTCTAAGAGAATAATTTGTGACGTCAAAAATTCTACTTTGAGTGATTTTTATAATAGATTAGAAACTAAATAGAGTGAAAAATATATGTATAATTTAGCCAAACAAAAAATAAAAGAAAAGTAAAGATTAAAAATGAAAATGAAAAAGTTATTTTCTTAAAAGAAGATATTCAATATAGGTGAGTGAGTAATTTTGATAAACTTTTCAATGAAGTTTTGAAAAATACGATCAATCTTAGTGATCTTAATATCGTTAATAATAATAACAAATTTTATTTTTATCGTTGCATTAGTAAAAAAGAAGTTGATGAGGCTTTAAAGAAAATCAAGGGTGAAAAATCAGCAGGACCTGATGATGTCCCAATTTAAATGTGGAAATATTTAGAAAATTTGAGATTTTCTTAGCTTACTAAACTTTTTAATAATATTTTAAAAACTATTAAGATTCCTAAGTGGAGAAAGATTATTTTGGTCCCCATTTTTAAGAATAAAGGGAATGAACAAAAATGTGCAAATTATATAGGAATTAAGTTGATGTGTCATAGTTTAAAATTATGGGAGAGGATAATTGAACATAAGTTAAGATATGATGCTAAAATTTTTCATAATTAGTTTGGATTTATGTTGGCAGGTCCACTATGGAAGCTATACATTTATTGTGAAGTTTAATGGAGAAGTACAGAAAGAATAAAGAGGATCTACATATGATTTTTATTGATTTAGGAAAAACTTACGATAAGGTTCCAAGAGAAGTCCGCTAGAGAGTTCTAGAAAAGAAAGATGTTGATATGACTTATATTCAAGTCATTAAAGAAATGTATACTAGAGCTGTTACTTGTATTTGAATAGGAGGATTGACCATGTATTTTTCTATTTCAGATGGATTACATCAGGGATCATCTTTAAGCCCATATCTTTTTGCTTTAGTTAAGGATGATCTTACTAGATATTTACAGGAGGATGCATCTTGGTGTATGTTTTTCGTTGATGATATTCTTCTCGTGGAAAAGACTAGAGAAAGAGTTCAGGAAAAACTTGAATTATGGATGTCTATATTAGAGTCTAAAGGCCTTAGTTTGATTAGATCGAACATTGAATACAAGGAATGTAATTTTAGTAAAGTAGCACCAATGAGAGAATTGTAACTATGAGTGATCAAATTATTAAAACGTGTGAACTTTTTATATATCTCGAATCTATTATTAGAAGTGATGGTGATATAGATGAGGATGTTATTAGTAGAATTCAAGTTCCTTGGTTAAAACGTAGGAATACATAGGGCCTATTGTGTGATAGAAAAGTATCGCTTAGACTGAAAGAAAAATTTTATAAAACGGTGGTGAGAGCTGCAATGCTCGATGGCGCAGAATGTTAGCCTTTAAAAGAAATGCATAAAACAAAGTTAAATGTTGCTCAGATGAGAATGCTTAGGTGGATGAGTGGCTTGACACTCAAAGACAAAATAAGAAATGGATATATCCATAATAGGATTGGTTTAGCTCCAGTAATAGAAAAAATTAGAGAGTCGTCTTAGAAGATGTGGTCACATTAAACGTCGACCATCTGATGATCCTATTGGAAGAGTAGATGTTTTAAATTCGACTTATGTTAAAAAGGACAGAGGTAGACCTAAAAAGACTTGGGCATATTGTATAAAAAATTATCTTAATCTATTAGAATTAAATGAAAATATGATGCTCAATAGGAAGCAATAGAGACAAAAAGATTCATGTAGCTGACCACGCTTAGTGGGACAAAGGCTTGTTGTTTTTGTTATTGAATGTCTTCATATCTTTCATTTCTTATCTTAACAAGTTTATATTTCATTTTCTTCTTAATGTCAAATCCATTATACAAATCATCAAAACATATCTACTAATTTTGTTCACAACCCTCTTTTCACGGTTTTTTACTTTTATTTTTTGTAATTATAAATCTTAATACGATCTACTCTTTAAAAATGAAATTATTCTCGTTAAAAAAAATATTTTTTTTCACTCTCACTATAGGAATGCAGCTCATTAATGTTGGATTTTACAGAGACACACACACACTTGTTTTTTCTCACTCTGAATATAGGAATACAACTGATTAATGTAAGATTTTACACACACACATAGGGTGATATGAATGTATATATTATAAGTTTGGTGTTAGATAAGTACATAAGAATTAGGTGGTGTATGTGTGTAGATATGCTAAGAATTGGTTGGTATGTATATAAATGCCTTGATGCAATTACACAAGCATTTAGGATATATGAACACACACATATTTGAATAGTTTCCATACACAACTATGTATGAAAAGGTCTATGTTAAATGTCTTCATCTTTAAACCCATATATAGGGCATTAATAGATATCCGAGATTTAAAGTTATTGATGTATAGTAGATTGTATCCAAGTACAAAATGACTCACTGATAAATTCTTAAATGGTGTAGAATATTTTGTGCAAGTGGCATCACAACTTAATACTTGTCTTTCAAAAGGTAAGTTTCGATGCTCATGTGTGAATCACAACAATCAAGCAATCCTAACAACGAACGAAGTCGAGGTAGATTTATATTGTAAGTACTTTTAACATAATGATTGGTACTAGACTGCACATGAAGAGTATGTTCAGTAAGATCATGTTGGTGCTTCATCAAGCCCTACCCCTCCAACTGAATATGATCATAACATATTTGAAGAAATGATTGTTGAGAACATTTCTGAGATTAAATCTACCGACCAATGAAACATGAAAATTCTACAACTTATTGAATGTCGCACAACGGTCTTTGTGGAAAGATTGTACCACGCATTCAAGGTTGTCAATAGCGCTTAGAATGTTGGTATTAAATCAGATTACAATATATCATATTACAATTTATCTAGAAATTTTTTTAACCAAATTGAACATAACTAAAAGAGACAATCCCTAAAAAAAATTAGTTCCAAAGGACCTCTACAAAATAAAAAAAATCGAGGTTAGATATATTAAAGAATATAGATTATTGTGTTAATGATTATATGTTGTATTGTAAGACAGATGCAACGTAGATTTTGTGGTGTTGAGATATTCAAACCAAAAAGTAAAAAAAAGTAAAAAATTGAAAAAAAATTCATCTACTACATGCCGCTCATTCCCCATCTTTAAAGACTTTTCCCCTCAGTGCATGTAACTCATCACATGACAATGCACCAGAATAAATTTGGGGATACTACTTCTATGAGTCATCTGACAGATGGAGAAGCCTCAAAATATTTTGATCATACATATCCTAAGTTTACAATCGAATCACACGATGTTAGGTTTGACCAGATGAGCTCACAGCATACAATCAATTTATGACATATAACTTTCCACTTGATATAAGCATGACCACGCCTTTTAGTTTCTGAAGTTGATCGTACAAATTTACATGGCCCCAAAGAATATTCATTTGCACTTGCAACCTTTAGTACATGAGCTTCAAACATTATGGGAAACATGAATGGTGACTAATGATATTGCTACGAAACAAAATATACACTTGAAAGTTGCTTTGATGTGGATACTATGTGATTTTCCAATATATGAGATTGATATCAAGTTAGAGCGTTGTGGGAAAATTGGTTTGTCCTTACTGTATAGATCTGTCAAAGGCATTTACTTTAAAACATAAGGGGAAAATTTCATTGTTCGATTGTTATCGAATGTTATTACCCACTGATCACCCGTTCATAAGGAATAAAGATGTCTTCATAAAAATAGAGTTAAATAGTCAAGTTCTTTGGCAAGGATAATTGGGGAGAATTATGGTTGATTTTTTCACATCATAATCCTATTAGTAACCTTGATAGAGTAAGCCATCTTATGCACGTCATAATTGACTTAACTAAGAAGTTGGGATTTACTTTTCTGAGCAACTGACCCAAAAAACTAATAATTTACTGCCTTCTAAGTTTCACCATCTCATCCTAATATAATTATTTATTTGATGTTTTTTGTATTCATCTAAAATTTACATAATTAAGTTATGTTGTGTGGTTAAACTTTCTTTTAAGATCAACTTACAATATTAATAAAAAAAGCTTTTTTTCTTAAAAATGAAAAAATGTATACTTGAGATTTGGTGGCTATATGTTTTTCTTATTTCTTAAAGCATGTATTGGCTATTGAAAATCATACGCTGCTGCAAAATAAAATTAATTCTCACTACATCTATATCTTCTTTTAAATCAATAAGTCAATACTAGAGCATTTCCTAGAAGCAACACATTGTATGTCTTGAATAAAGTAAAAATGTGCAAGGGTTGTTCTACTGACACCCGAAGCAAGTGCTAAATGAGAAATAATTATCATATTATGGATAGATGCAGAGAAAAAAATTAATCTGTGAAAATAATATTAGGATAGGATCTTAAAATATGATTACTCTGATAGGTAAATTAATAAAATTAATAGTTATTATTATTCCTGGGAAAATAAATATCTTATGCATTCAAAAAATTAAATTGATTGGAGACAATGCTAACGAGATACATAACTTAAATTTTAAACTTTAGTATTCAAATAAGAGTCATACAAAAAACGATCTAGGTGTAATTATATATAAAAATTTAAAGGATAATGTTATAAAAATTAATAAAATTGGAGATATAATTATAGCTATAAAGATTTGTCGTCGATACTAACATTCTTAATATTATAAATGTTTATGCTCCACAAGTAGGATTGAATATAAGTTAAAAAAAAATTAGAATGACCTAGAACAATTAATAAAAAGGATACCCTTCAAGAAAAAAATTATTAGGGAAATTTTAAATGGACATGTTCGTAGAGAGAGAAACTTTTAAAAATAATCACTTTAACTATAATTTTAGAGTAACTAATGAAGAAGGTAGAATCATATTAAATTTTACTTTAATGATTTTGTTATTACTAATACTTTATTTAAAAAAAATAGATGAGTTTATTATCACTTATAGGAATGGATCTAACAATACATAAATTGATTATTTTTTTATGAGAAAAATATATTATAGAAATTATTAGGATTATAAGGTCATTCGAAGAGAAAAATTAAGTACCCAACTTCAATTATTGATTTTAAATTTTAAAATGAAAGGTTGGAAGATGAAAAACATAACAAAATATTATCATATAATTAGACAGAAGTACTTAAAAGACATATATTTATTTTTATGGTAAAAGTTATAATCTTAAGATTTACGATGTCATGAAGTAACAAATATTATGTGGGAAAAAGTAACGAGTACAATTAAACAAGTTGTAAGAGATGTGTATAGAAAATAAAAAAGAAAAACTTTTATGAACAAAAATAATTGATGGTGGAATAATAATGTGCGAAGATAAAAAATTATAAAAATAATTATAAAAATTGATTTAGATGTAAAAATTTGGAAATAATGAAAAAATATTTAGTATTATTTAGGGAGTTTAAAAGAACAATTTGTAATGTTAAGAATTGTGATTTTAACAATCATTAAAATATATTAGATACTAAAGAGAACGATATATATATATATATATATATATATATATGATGAGGCCCCNGTTAAACAAAGAGATAATAGAATTAAATGTTTAGTTCAAGTAAAGTATATTAATGATGAAAATAAAAAAATATTTTTCTTAAATGAAGATATTCAACATAGATGTGTGAGATATTCGATAAAGTATTCAATGAAGATTGTGAAAATATGATCAACTTTAAGGATCTTAATATTATAAATAATAATAAAATTTGTTAATTTTGTCATGAAATTAGTAAAACAGAAGTTAAGGAGACTGTAAAGAAAATTGAAGTATGGAAAATAAGTAGAATCTGATGGTCTTCCAATATAAATGTGAAAATGTTTAGATCTGAGAGTTTCTTAGCTTTCTAAACTTTTTAATATTATTTTAAAAACTATAAAGATGTCTGATGAGTGAAGAAAAAGTCTATTAGTTCCAATTTTTAAGAACAAAGGAAATGCACAAGAGTGCAAATTATAGAAAAATTAAGCTAATGTGTCACACATTAAAGTTATGGAAGAGAGTAATTGAATAGAAGAAACAATGTGATACAAAAATTTCTCAATTGGATTCATGCCGAGTAAGTCTATTATAGAAGTTATATATTTATTGAAAGATTTGATAGAGAAGTAGAGCTAAATAAAGAGGATCAACATACAATTTTCGTTGTGTAGCAAAATCTTGTTATAAATTTCTAAGTACTTTGGAGAGTTATAAAAAAAGAAATGTGTTAATATTGCTTATATTCAAGTCATTAAAGATATGTATATTAGAGTTGTTACTTGTGTTCAACACAAGAAAGATTGGCCAAGTATTTTCCTATTTTAGTTGAAATACATCAATGATTTTCTTTAAGCCCGCATCTTTTTTTTTTAGTTATGGATGTTCTTACTAGACATTTACAGGAGGGTGTATCTTGGTGTATGTTTTTCGTTGATGATATCCTTCTTGTGAATAAAACTAGAGATAGTTCAAGAAAAACTTGAATTGTGGAGATCAACATCAAAATTTAAATACTTTTGACTGAGTAGATCTAAAACTAAATACATAGAATGTAATTTTAGTAGTAATAGATCTAGTGGTTAGGTTATAATAATGAGTGATCAAGTCATTAAAAGGAATGAACGTTTTAGATATCTCGGGTTTATTATTCAAAGTAATGGTGATATTGATGGGGATATTATTAGTAGAATTGAAGTTGGATGGTTTAAGTAGGAGGAATGCATCAAGCCTATTGTGTGATTGAAAAGTACTTCTTAGACCAAAAGAAAAATTTTATAAAATGGTGATGGGACAAACAATCCTCTATGGTGTAGAATGTTGGCCTGTAGAAGGAAACATAAGATTAGGACTCTGTTGGTTGCAGCTGCAGCTTCTCAGCTTTCCCCAGAAAGCTGCTGCGGGGAAGCTGGCTGTCTATTTGTTGCAGCTGTGTAAAAATCGCTGTGGGGTAGCTATTTCTAAAAAATTGATCATTCCGCCCCTGTTCAGTTAATTTATTTGTAAATAAACTGTGACACCCATTTATTTCATAATTCAGAAGTAGAAATTCAAAATAATGATGAATGAAAATGAGACAATCACAATGAAGTAAAATCAGCTTTAATTTGCATAAATGATAAAGGACCCAAAAAAATTTAAATTGCTGAAGCAACTACTATGAAAGAAAATTTTACTTAAATTTCATTGTTAAGTAAATATCCATTACACCCATGTTTAGTAAATTTGTTTACAGAACTGTAATAATATTGTATTTGATACTTTAGAAGTATACATTCATCAAATAGTGTCACATATAATCAACGTAAATTACACTAATAAATATTTTGGCATGTCTTAGCATTCAAACATTGATCTTTTTTATATCATGATACAAGTTTAAAGCCTCAATATCCTTGAATGCAGGCATATCACAATTGAAAACCACAGACTTGAGAGCAGAAATTTAAACCATTGGCTTTTGAAACTGAAGGGAAAGAAATTAAGATTTTGCAGTGCAGAGTGTACCGACGTTCGGGAGTAACCTGCAAGGAAAAGGCAATCAATCTCTCTTAGAACATGCCCTAATCGCACTTAGTAATTTCTCTCATTTTTTGAGGCACAGGGAGGAAAGCAAGCACTGAGTAGACATTAGACTCGTGCTTTCTTTTACCTGCGGAGCGGTGAGGAAGAAGAGACAAAAGAGCAAAAGCGGGGCTCGATCCCTAAGAAACCAACCCTCGAAACGAAAATCGGGATGAAGGTCGAAGGTGAGACGGCGGAGATGAAGGTCGAAGTTGAGACAGCGGGGACGGAGGATGAAGGTCGAACGGTGAGGATGAAGGTCGAACAGTGGGGGTCGATCCGTAAAAAGCCAGACCTCCAACGCGGGATGCGGACCTCCATTCGCGGCTTGTGTTCAAGCAAAAACGAGAGACGCCCATGCCCCAACGCGCTCCCAAACGGCATAACTTCGCGGGCGCTCCCCACACAACACTCCCAAAGTCCTCCCAAATGGAGCCTAAGTGTTGCTGAGATGAGAATGCTCGGGTGGATAAATGACTATACACTTAAAGACATGATAGGAAACAAATATATTTGTGAAAGGGTTGGAGTAGCTCCAGTGGCTGATATGGTTAGAGTGTCACTTTAGATGGTTTGGTTATATTAAACTTCAACCATCTGATGACACAGTTAGGATAGTAGATGTTTTAGATTTGACATATGTTAAAGGTAGAAGTAGGCCTAAAAAAACTTGGGTAGTTGTATATAAAAAAAATCTATATTTATTAAAATTCAATGAAAATATGATACTTACTATGACACAATGTAGAAAAAGAATTCATGTAACCGACCCCACTTAGTGGAATAAAGATTTATTATAGTTGTTGTTGTTGTTGTTATTGTACTACATTTATATCTTTTATCATACACCAACATGAATCCACAATAACTCATACTAATAAAAGTTATATGCTCATTTAAAATCACCCCCAATAAAATATTCTTTCGTCTTCATTTATATAGTTCAATCATCTCTTCCTAAAATTAATTTTTCAAACTATGTTCTAATCCAATATAAGCACTAAAAATATTTATCATATATTGTCTTAGAATTAGTAGAAATTGCCCTTTTAGTAACCTATTCATCTAAACAATGTTACGTTTTAACTCCCTATAGGCTAACACTAATATTTCAAGCCCATTTTATCGTTAACCTAACAAAATAAAACTTCATCATTTCTCATTAACCATGATTTTTTTTTTCTTCACTTATTTTCTCACAAACAAGTAATAATATTGTTTAAATAATTTTGTTTGCCAACTTGCATGTCTTTCATTCAAATTCCTAAAATTTCATATGAAAATCTTAATCTTAAATTTAAAGCTAATTAACCATTTCTCATATTTCATCATAAGCAGAATAAGTTGTTGCATATCACATGACTCTGATATGCTAGCCTTACTATATAACATCTTATAAATATAAAATAAAAGTGTTTAAAAGGATGTATTAATAACCATGAAAAAAATGGAATGAAAAGGTTTAAATAAAAGTAAAACATGAACATTATTCATGACTAAGCAAAATAATTTATTTTAGATTAAATGTGGTTGTTTTGTAAATTGAAACTATGTTTTAAAATATGATCATATTTTCTGAACGTCATCAATAATTGGAAGCAAAAAAAAAAAGTATGAATTTAAAAATCGACAAATCCCAAACAATAAGGATATTATTTTCACGTGCACAAGCAATGAAAAATAAATCACAGCTGGGTTGTTATGAATCTTAGAGATCCTCCAAGCCGATTGCAATCTCTTTTTAAATTACTAGTGTTTTAAAAAATCTTTTTTGGACTTTTCCAAGGTGCCCATTATGTTGAGGCAGCACAACAGAGTTCAACAGTATCCAAAAGAGGTGTTTGGCTGCAAGACATGCTACATGCAGCATCACCCTAGGTGCCTAGGTGCTCCTTTTGCACCCTTCTAGCTATGTAATAACACCTTAATATAGTTTAAATTAAATTAAACTACAAATTACTAAATCTTAAGCAATTATTATAAATTCCTACAGATTAAATTAAAACAATTGATAAAAGATGATTTGAATTCTAAAATCTTAAATCCAATCAAATGCTTCCTGTCCTACAAACCCAAAGAAATATCAAAGGCAAAGCTTGAATCACAATTATTTCCATCGTATTGTGTTTATTTTCAACTTTTCATATGCTTAGCGAGAGACTCTCTCATCACACTTTTTTCCAATCAGAATTTGGAGTTAGAATATGATTCATATAATTACTGGCTATTGCTTTTGGAATTTATTTCAAATTTTTTTCTTATATTAGACTTTTCAGTCATATTTTTTTTATTAATGAATATTAAAAATATATTACACTCAATATGACATCATAGAGAAATAGAATTCATGTAGCCGACCCCACTTAGTGGGATGAGGGCCTGTTGTTGTTGTTGTTATTCTATGAATATTAAAAATATAAATTTCATGAGACTCAAATCTCATGCCTACGGATTTATGCCCAGCTTTATTAAAGGTGAAACACAATGCTTTATGCTTCTCTTCTAAAATATTAATCACAATGATATTGTGGTTAAACAAACAACAATAAAAATATATATATAAATTTTATCACTGAAATCAAATAGGAATTACAACTAAAAAACATGGAACTAGGAGATAACAAAAGACATCGCATAAATTAGGGTTGGGTCGAGAGTGGTGGTGCTACAGTTTAAGGGGGAGCTGTGGGTATTGAGGGGGTGAGGGCCGAAAGGTAGCAAGCAGGGAGTTGGTTTGATGGTAGTAGGTTGGAGGTAGAGTGGCTACAACAGGGAAGACTACATCAGGTGACTGGAAGGGTTGCGATAGAGTTGCTACAGCAGGGAAGGTTGCATCAGGATATGAAGCGGCTGTCGAAAGGTAGCAACAGGGTTGTCTGACAGGCGGAGGTTGCAAGAGGAGGGTAGGGGGAGCTGGCTGAAGGTGGATGGCAAGGTTGAAGGGAGGTGGATGCAGAAATACAATAAGAGGGTATTCGACGACTAAAGTAGGGATGGAGGACGGTGGCAATGAAGGAAAGAAAGCGGAGGAAAGAAAAGTTGAGGATAACCACTACCTCAGAATGAGATATAATCGGAGCACCAATCAATCTCAGTACAACTCTAGAAGGAAAGAATAGATGTCAACGGCTATCACAAAAGAAAACTCATCAAAATTGAAAACCTAAAATAGACAAAGCAAATGTATATACCCCAGATAATTAGGGTTAGGTCCACTGTTGAAAGGAGGCACCAAGCCCATGGAAGTAAGTCGGTCCAAGTGCTGGAACATGGGAGGGAAATCCCACGCCCCTCACATGACCGGTCTAGGCATTGGAACATGGGAGGGGAATCCCATGCCACTTACGTTCGCTCCAGTTTCCCGAGTTGGGGGAACTATGACCTCATTCGTCGAAGCTTCTATCTCCCATAGTATGGAGTCGGATGAGGCACTTTGAAGTTAGAGGAGCTACTGTAGCCCCCCCCCCCCAAAGTNCCCTAGCCGTTATCCCCCACAATGGTTCTCCTCCCATTGGTATGCCCTAACGAATCTCATCATTCGGTCGATTCCTCCTTCTTCCCCCCTCTCAGCAGAACAAAACCCATAGCCCTTCCCTTCTCTCATCGGCGGCCTCTCTCATCGGCAACCTCGCCGACCTGCTTCCTCCTTTTCGCTGAGACATCTTCCGCCTAAAGCCCTAGCCGGACTTCTCCCTTCTATTTTCTTCTTCCCCAAAGTTTTTGAGTTGTCGAAGGTTTTAATACTCAATCATATTTGCCCTTCTTCGGATTCGTCATCATAGGTACAATCAAATAGATGAAAAACGGTAAAAGGAGTGAAAAAGAATCAAATTTGAAACAAAAATGAAGAATGTGTAAAAATGAGTGGAGACGCCTAAATGCCCAAAATTGGCACTTACGTGCTAACTAAATAGAGAGAGTCACGCCTAAGCGTAAGGTACCCTGTGGTTAAATGCCAAAAGTAGTTATTTGATGATTCATTGAATTTAAATGAATTTTTGAAGAGATGTTTGAAGCAACCCTTGGTAAAAACGTGGGAAATAGTTAATGGACACAAAAATTCATGCAATTGACTTTTGAAACGAGGCAACTTTTAGAAGATTCATTGAATGGGGAAACATTTTGAAGGAACACCAAGGCACCTTTTTTATTTTTATAAAAGAAGACTTGGATCATCCATGGAAGAGGGCCAATCATCATCATTCATCCAGACTGACCAGTGCCAACCACCACATCGCCGCCACCACCGCCCATCTCTGTCACCGCCGCCCACCTTTTCTTTTTATTTTAAGTGTATTTTGTATTGTGAGTGAAGGAAGAGATTCAAAGGAATTTCAAGAAATTTGCTGAAAAGGAATTTGAGATAAGTTTTTATTTTTGTGATTACATTAAAAGAAGACTTGGATCATCCATGGAAGAGGGTCAATCATCATCATTCATCCAGACTGATCAGTGTCAACCACCACATCGCCGCCACCACCGCCCATCTCTGTCACCGCCGCCCACCTTTTCTTTTTATTTTAAGTGTATTTTGTATTGTGAGTGAAGGAAGAGATTCAAAGGAATTTCAAGAAATTTGCTGAAAAGGAATTTGAGATAAGTTTTTATTTTTGTGATTACATTTGGTTTTAAATTAGACTTATTGTTTGTGTGCACGATTTCTACTTTCAAACTCAATTGTAGTGTTTTCTCCATGAATTCTGAGTAGTTTTCTTTATATATATATATATATATATAAGCTTTCTTTTAGGCCCTCTCAATATATATATAAGTTTTCTTTTAGGCCCTCTCATACAACATTTCTGTATCTTTTTCGTTTTAATATATTAACACTTAAGCTTTTTCTAGTATATATATATTAGAAAAAGGAAAAGATACAGAAATGTTGTATGAGAGGGCCTTAAAGAAAGCTTATATATATATATNGGTTGCACTGTTCCCCAAAACACTTCAGAAAGTTTTCCCACATGCGAATAACCATTCAAAGCAATCCAACCATCTGGGGGTACATTGTTGAACTAAATTGGGACTTCGTATCAAGTATACTCTGCAGGGTCTTAAAAAGGTGTTTCAAGGTTGGATCAGCCCTAACTGACGTAAAGACAAACAACACTCCTAATGATGTTGGCGGCTCGGCGGCCAACGATTAGTCAAAATATCATAGAATTCTCTCTGTACCAGTTGCCCTACATCTAAATTTGGCTCTTCTGTCTTGTTATTCTCTATCATTACCAAACTTGATCTCACTGGCGCTTTTCCATTGGCAAGAACACCTATATTCTTGGACTCCGTAGAAGGTAAGAGAACTATGTGTTTTTCATCCTTAGTGAATAAGTAGGTGTTCTTGAATTTATAGTGTTGAATTCGGCAATCAAACTATCACGGTCTCTAGAACAGGATTTGACAGTCATCCATGAGCATCACGTCGCACCACACCTGATCCAAATCTTATTAATGTTGACCATGTTTTCCTTCAACTACATCAACGAGTATGGCTGAGAATGCCTCTAAGTCGTGAGACTTAACTTATCCACCACTTGACGCCACATTCTTGCTGCTACCTCCATCGATGATGAGGCTGCATACCTTTCCCTTCATAGTGCATTGGGCGTAAAATATGTAATGGTGAAGCCACTATTGCTCTCTTGTAGCCTCCATCTAAAGGACCCGTCAAATCACAAGCATCTCGTCCTCATATGGTGGAAGCTGGTACTCGTCACCCCGTTCTTCAGCTACCTCCTCGCTCACCTCCTCCTCTGAATCACTACACGGTGAATGAGACAACTCTGCTCGTAGGGAGACTGGAGGTGATGTGTCGATATTCATGGCATCTGAAGCATTTATTGAATGGAACTGTAATGGGAGTGCTACTCTTCTCAAGCTTTTTCTCACTCTGAACGACTTTGTCATTCTCCTGATCAGTCTTCTCAACTCCTTTAAGCATGTCCTCTTACTGATGTATCTAGTTGTGGGTAGCTGTTGAAATAACGGTGGGTGTCAGCTCAACTTCTGTTGTCTCTCCACCTTCAAGGTCAAGGTCTGAACATTACACAAAGACCAGTAAGATTGTACTTGAACCACGTTGCCAATGGATGGCTTCATACCTTCCAAGTACCTGACTATTGTGTGCTCCTCTAGCTCTGTGAGAACACATTTCAACTTAAGTTGTATTAATTCTATTGTTTAATTCTCCACCGATAGTTCCCTCTACTGCAGGTGATGGAGCTTCAAAAAAATATCCTTGTGGTTGTGTGATTGTAGGCATTATCGCTGCATCGCCTTCTTCATTTTCTCTCAGGTGATGATCTTGTCCTATCATTATCTCCATCTTTCACTTCAAATTCTCCACCACAATGAGGCACTTTTCTTCAGCTTGATGGCAGTGACATTCACTTTCTTTCATCTGGCACTTCTTTGCATTCAAAGATCCTTTCAACGATTTGCAATCACTAAATGAAGTCATTCGGATTCATTATTCCCTCGAAATCTAATAAATTCACTTTTACTCTTAAGTCTTTATAACCTCCAACAGGTACTTCCTCTCTTATCCTCATTTGATATTAAATCTCGAAGCATAGTTATTGATTCTCCTCTTCATTGAAATAATCCATACATGAAGAATTCAAATGTTATTCTCGCTCTCCTCCTTAGATCTTGCTATCACAGTCGATGGTGATCTCTTCGTAGGACCATTCCTAAATTTCATCGAGTCTCTATAGCACTCGGCGGAGTTATTGTTGTATCACATCTATAATAAACTTTTGATCAGCGTCTCGCAAGTCTTCTCAGTTGCATGATTTGGGTTTGGGTGTAATGTTGGATGAGAAAGAAAATTTTAGGTTGGGTAGCGGGGGTTTAGGTAACCCAAGGATAGGACTAGGGTTAGGCTAGCTCTGATACCAAATGATACCGAAGTTAACCAAACAACAACGGGACATGTAAATTTTATTACTGCAATCAATTAGCGATTACAATCAAAACATACGAAACTCGGAAATAAAAAAGACAACACAAACTCAAAATATGGCTGGGACGAGGGAAGTTGTGTAGCAGCTTAAGGGGGGGCGGTGGGTATGAAGGGGGTGAGTGCCGAAATGTAGTAAGCAGGAGACTTATTGGATGGTAGTGGGTTGGGGTAGGGTGGTTGCAGCAGGGAAGGCTGTGGCAGGTTAATGAAAGAGTTGTGATAGGGTTGCTACAGCGAGGAAGGCTGTGACAGGTAATGAGGCGGCTGTCAGAAGGCAGCAACAAAGTTCTCTGGCGGCTGGAGGTTACAGGAGGAGGGTAGTGGGAGTTGGCTGAAGGTGGATGGCAAGGTGGAAGGGAGGCAGCTACAGGAAGACAGCAAGAGGGCTACCCGTCGGCTACATTAGGGATTGAAGACAGCGACAGTGGAGGGAAGGGATATCGAAGGTAATCACTACCTCAGAATGAGATACAGTCGGAGCATCACTCGCCTTTAGATACAACCCTAGAAGAGAGGAATAGACATCGCCAGTAGTCACGACTAAATAACTTATCAAAACTGAAAACCTAAAACACATGAAACAAATATATAAGCCTTAGATAATTAGGATTGAGTCCACTGTTAAAAGGATGTGCCAAACCCATAGGAGGGAGCCGACCAGCCCTCTCCCGCCCGGACCAGTTAGTCCAGGTGCAGAAGGCGGGGAGGGGGGAAGGTTGCTCAAAAATTGACAAAATTCAGATAAAGATTTGATTGGATTCTAACAAACACCAATGGCGATACTAGAAGTTTTGTCTAGGCTATAGCAATCTCTAGTGCTTTATATGTTTAACTCTAGTAAAGTTCTGACCAGGATCCGATGATCTCCAACCATTTTCAACAAGAAAAAAAAGTGGTTTGACCCTTGGTTGGGCTAGAGAGCTTTAGTTGGGTAGGAGCTCCAAAACAAGGAAGACAACCTTAAAATATATCGATCCAATAAATTGGTTTGCAATATGTGAGCAAATCAACATCCAAACAAATGAGAAATATTATAAATTCAACCAATTCAAAATACAGGATCAACAAATCCTATACATTTTGAATATCAAACCAACCAAATGAGCCCTTATAGTAATTTGGTTGAACTGCAAGCCGTAGCACTTCAAATTCTAGGTGAAGTTTATGAATCAAATATGATTAGAGACCAAGAATTTGATGAGCAATTTTAAACTATGATCATCCTACGTTTCAAGATTTGAGAGCATGAATTTCAATATTTTAAAATACTTTACTCGAGCATGAACATATACCTGCAGTTTCGGATGTTCATTTAAAGACGCATCAATCCTAGCAAATTTTAGATTTTCCTGTCCTTTAAAATGCTTGGCCAACTTCTCAATTTGCCTGCTCGTGGCTTCACAGTCAATGCACCAGGGTGTATAAACCTTGAATTAACAGTAAGCCATCTTTAAAGAGAACAAAGAGTAGAGGCTGGGAATAACTACAAAATGAAAGAAATGGAGAATACTTCATAATAAATGATACGCCATCATACCTCAAGAAAAACATTCTCAGCACTCTCCAAGATGGAGGAATCAAATGTCCTACCAACAACTTTTTCAATCATCTCATTCTGCAAATTTCACCAGGAATTTGAATATTCTCATCAGGTGAGCACAGTATAGATGTCATGAGATTGACGTGNGATATTCACATCAGGTGAGCACAGTATAGATGTCATGAGATTGACGTGAAAGTGACTAGAATTTATTTTTTCAAGCAAATTGCAGAAATGACATAACATGACAAACTTAGCTGAGATGGTGACAGAATGAGAAAAGTATAATAGTGTAAAAGGGTAAATATTAAACAGTTAGACCATGGCGGCTTATGGAAATTGTGCAAGAGAAAAACTAATGAATCTTACATAATTTGAAATGGGTTCAGACTTGAAGAAAGGCGGGAGAGCACCATGAAGCAGTCCTGAGCAGAACTCCTGAAAATCATTACAGTACCAATATTTAAACAATTCAAATTCAATGAGAACTAGTTGAATCTCAAGGAGTTAAAGTTTACTTCTAAATTCCCTGGAGAAATGTCCGATTCCATAAGGTATTTTGATCCAATCCTATTATCGAATGCAGTCACCTGGGTAATTGAAACATTGTCAAATTTGAATAACAGAACTTACGAAGCATATTAATAATATTTATAATGCACGAGTTAAGGAGGAGAATCACATAACGTGCAACATATCCATTGCAAGTCAAAAAAAGAAAAAGAAAAAAAAAAGAACTGCTTCAAGATTAAGATATTCCATTTGATGCAGCTACAATGGTTTACTTTTTCAACGCAACTCTCTTAAGCTTAAAAATTTTATGATATGAGAGCACAGCAAAACTGTTGACCTCATTTTTAGTGAGGTCTTAATCTCCTATTCTTAGAACCTAGGATCTAGCC